>JADAQX010000856.1:0-21751 GCA_015476325.1 Cardiosporidium cionae
CTCCCCCCTCTTTCTCTCCTCCCTCTCTCTCTCTTTTAATGAAAATGTACGTTTAAATTTTTAATTTTTTTCAGGTTATCGAGAATTAGCAGATCGATTAGTAAAACATGTGAAACTTTTTAATTTCACTCATGTAGAATTTCTTCCTCTTGCACATCATCCTTTTCATGGCTCTTGGGGATATCAAGTAAAATTCATTAAAGAAGAAATCAATTATAATCTAAGATCTTTATACTAAAAATCTTTTAATCTGTTTTCTCCTCTATTATTCTTTTTTAAATATATTTCTTTTCTATTTTTCTTTTTTAAAGGTAATGGGTCTCTATGCTCCTTATAGTCGATTGGGTTCTCCTGATGATTTTAAATATTTAATAAATTCTCTTCATGAGAGTAATATTGGAGTATTTCTAGATTGGGTTCCAGCCCATTTTTGTAAGGATGAATGGGGATTAGTAAATTATGATGGACTCTCTTGCTATGAATATGCAGATCCACGAGAAGGAGAGCATAAAGCATGGGGAACCAAAGGTGAATTTATTATGAGAGGAGGAGAATGAGAGGAGGGGAGGAGAGGAGAATGAGAGGAGGGGAGGAGAGGAGAATGAGAGGAGGAGGAGAATGAGAGGAGGGGAGGAGGAGAATGAGAGGAGGGGCGGAGAGGAGAATGAGAGGAGGGGAGGAGAGGAGAATGAGAGGAGGAGGAGAATGAGAGGAAGAGAATGAGAGGAGGGGAGGAGAATGCGAGGAGGATATGAATAGAAAATGGAGGAGGATGAGAATAGAAAGTGTATGCCTTTATAGAATTATATAATTCTATAAAGAATTTTATAATGCCTTCAATATGAATTTAGGAAAGTGCTTCTATAAATTCCAAGTTGTAATTTTGTTTTCTTCTTCAGTATTCAATTTTCGTCGAAATGAAGTACGTTCCTTTCTTTTGGGATCTGCTTATCATTGGCTTAGACGTTATCATTTGGATGGTCTTCGTATTGATGCTGTGTCCAGTATGCTGTATAAAAATCATTGTCGTCCAGATGGAGAATGGGTTCCTAATGAAGAAGGAGGTGATGCAAATCTTGAAGCTATTTCATTGTTACAAGAAATGAATTGGGTTATTCGAAAGGAATTTCCTGGAATCTTTACTATGGCTGAAGAATCCACATCCTGGAAAGGGGTGACTGATTCTAAAAAAGGTAGGAGAGAGGGGAGAGAGAGGAGAGGGAGGAGAGATGAGGGGAGGAGAGATGAGGGGAGGAGAGATGAGGGAGGAGAGAGAGATAAATGAAAAGAGAGAGAGAAAGTGACTTTAAAAGAATGTGTTGGAGAAAATGTAAAAATAAGAGAAAAAATGGCAAAGAAGGGCGACAGAGAGAGCGAGACTTATAAACAAGGAAATATGAGAGAGCTACAAGTAGAGAAAGCAAGGAGAATCCAATAGTTTGAAAGAATATTCACACCTGAATATCTCTGTGTGTGATATATATAAAGATATGTGAGGGAAAAAATGTTTTTTTAAAGAAGTAGATCAATCTATTTTTGGATTTCTGTGTGAGTAGAGTTTTAAAATATGTATTTTTCAAGGCATTTTCACAGATGTACTCCAGACGTATAGAAAAACATTTCAATATATATATATTTTTTTTTTTTTCAAATTTTCAAAGATTTGAAATTGACTTCTTAATTGCCTTCTTTTTTATTTTTATTTTTTAAAGGTTTAGGATTCGATGCAAAATGGGATCTTGGATGGATGAATGATACATTATCCTATTTATGTACTCCTTGTTCTGAGAGACCTACCAAACATAGTAATTTAACATTTAGAGGTCTCTATATGGCTCATGAAAGGTAGAAGAAAAGAAGGAAATTTTTTAAAAGTTTTTTGGTGTATGTGTGGGAAGCGTTTTGTTTTTTTCTGATGGATATTTTAGGTGTTGAAGATTCAAGAGAGTCATTTTAGGAAGATTATGAGAAAAAAAGAAGAATAGGGAATCCAAATTGAACACACTTTGAGATAAATAGATTTAAATAAAAAAACAAAAATCACCTACATACTCCCCAATAAATGCAAGGTAGAGTACGAGGATTGAAAATATACAGAAAACATCCTTCCATGAGGGGAATTTATGGGGTGTATGTACACTGTCTTCTCGTTTTTGTTTCTCATCTATCTCTCTCTAATTCTTGTTTCTATCGATTCTTCTTCTTCTATAGATGGATCCTCCCTTTAAGCCATGATGAAGTTGTGAGTGGAAAGGGAAGTTTATTAGATAAATGTGGATTTGTTGGAACTCCCTTCACAGAGCGTCTTCGTACATTACGTACATTGTATGGTTTTCAAGTAGGCTTACCAGGTCGTCCTTTGATATTTATGGGTGGAGAATTTGCTCAAGGAAGAGAGTGGAATGAATCCAGGTGTGTATTTACATCTCTCTCTCTTCAAGAGAGTGTGTGTGTAGGATGTTTTTCATTTTTTTTATTTTAATGATTACACAAAAATATACTTAACAATTCAAAGATTTTAAGAATGTCACCTCCTACGCAAGATTTAAGAATTGTGAGAGAAGGGTGGAAAGAACTGTGTAGAGGGAGGGATAAAATTAGGGGGGTAGAAATGGATGAAATGTGTGTAAAATGGATGAAATGTGTGTAAAATGGATGAAATGTGTGTAAAATGGATGAAATGTGTGTAAAATGGATGAACTGTGTGTAAAATGGATGAACTGTGTGTAAAATGGATGAAATGCATGTAAAATGGATGAAATGTGTGTAAAATGGATGAAATGCATGTAAAATGGATGAAATGCGTGTAAAATCCTTCCATAGTATCACATTTGTTATATACCCTCTTTTAGAAGGCTGTTTTGGAGATAAAAAGAAGATTAGAGTAAGCAATTCTAATGCCTGCATCCTTTTATTTCTTATCTAAGATCGATTGATTGGCATGAAAGTGAAGAACCTGAACGAAAGAAATTTAGTCTCTGGATGCAAGATCTTCTACGTGTCTACAAGGAATATCCTGCTCTCTATGCTGGCGATGATGAGAGTTGGAATTTCAAGTGGACGGATTGTGATAATGCTCAAGATTGTATTTTGGCATTTTTACGTAGTTATATGGAAGAAACAAATGATATCTTGGTTGTGTGCAACTTTTCAAAAAAAGCATACAGCAAGTATACATTTATAATATCTTTCAAGAATCTTTTTTATCCTCTCTTCTTTACTGTATGAGAGGTTTTTTTTATAGAAGAAGAAATCCACTTTTTACTGGGGGGTACCCTTTACATATGAAGTTTGATTTCTTTTCATAACAGTATGGAAGGTCTATAGAGAGAGTGAACTTTTTATTTTTGGAGGATTTCTTCGTAACGAGGGTCCTCGTAGCTCAAGATGGAGAACCGGCTATGGATTTTTTGATGGTCATTCTTGTTTGTGTGTGTTTTCTTTTTAGAAAATCTGATAGACTCTTGATGTTCTATTGATTTTATGAATATACGCATTCGTTTTTGTTGTTATTTTCATTTATTTAAATTTTTTTTTGTGTACACATTTTTTCATTATATTAAGCAAATCCATGTTTGCCTTTATTCTTTGTTTCTACTGTTAATTTTTATTCTTTCTTTGATGCAGGTATCCAATTGGTGTCAATTCTGGAGGTTTGTGGAAAATATTGCTAAATTCTGACGATTGGCGATATGGTGGAACCATGTATGGCAGTGGATGCTCCGTTGAAATTGCAACCACTGTTGGTGGCCGGTGAATTTTTGATATTTTTTTACAGCACTCTAAGGAGAGATGAAGAATTGCTGAAATTGCATTCGATAAGGAGTATTTCTTAATGTGGAGAGCATGCTTCTCTCGGTAGAAGGGGGCCGTCTATCTATCGAAGAAGTTGTGAGATGGATATCCCTTTCAATTTTTCTTTGTATATGTGTTTTTCTGATTTTATTTCTTTCAAAAAATTTGCCTTGTTGATTGCTACGTAATTTTCAGGCTTGGCTGGTCGCATTGCCTTTGGCTGGATGTTCCTCCTTTTAGTTGCATCTACGTAAAAGCTCACAAAATTACACATCCCTCCTTATCTGCAGGAAATCATCGTAAATCGGGAGTAAAACACGTCACATCATGAATCGAATGCAAAAAAAAATAGAGAGAAAAGTAGTAACGTAGCCCTCTCTCCCACTCGAAAGCTATTATATAAGATTATGCGAATTAAGCAATCAGAGATTTCTCGGAATATAAGCGAAAGGGAGTTGGTCACTCAGCAATGTTTTTGAATAGCGCCTCGTGATGTACTTTATTTGATGCTTTGAACATGGTTTACCGCAGCATTGTAGACTTTATGTATATTTTTAATCCTCTGCAGAATGAAGTTTTTTTTTAAATTGGCTATTCTGCAGCATGCATCAACTAATTTTCTTCTCCCCTTTAATTTATTAATTCGTACATTAAATAGTATACAAAATCGAAAGCTGGCAGTTGTTCCTTTTAAGCCCACCCCAATTTTATCCTAGGCACTTCGTGATGAGTGATTTCGGAGTGTCCAAAGTAGTAGAAACAAAATTGCTTTGGCATTTTATTTTAGTCTGTGAAAATATAAATGAACGACCCCACACTTGAATTGTATTTATAAAGTACGGCGGAATTGAGTTCATTTTCTTCCATTTTGGATCTATTCTTCACCGCTTATATACGGTGAAGTTTACCGGTAGTAAAATGGATGCTAGATGATTTTTGAGCATTGATTGAAACAAATTTGTTGAAAAATAGTGCAGAGCTGCTGAAGTCCACAAAATTATCGTTGTGAGAGTGAATATGCTTGCAAAACTGATAACTGTTTTGCCGGTAAATGACTGCTTGTACGCGCTCATTTGGGAAAATCCGCTTTAGCTATAAACTGATGGATCCTTTTAGTGGGTTGTACTTATTGTCAGAAAGGCCTCAGTTTTCCTTCAATTGCAATTGAAACTAACAGCAGTACCATGCAGATGCCATAGAATGTGCAAGGATACAATGCCATTAATGATGAATAGCAATTTATTTGCCGAACAATTAACTCTTTTTCTTTTTATAAGATGCTGTTGTAAGCCATGCATCGAAACAGAACGAAAGTTTCAGTGATGCAGAATGGGCAACAAATTACAGATTCGAGAAAATATTTTATTTCTATCTGCCTCAAGGGAGGAAGCTGCTGAAAATTTGTTACATTTATCTCATCCTGATATGCCCTTGCTTTATGGACATCGCTCTAGATGTCAATTATTTTGGATGTGAAACTATGCTGTGTTAAACGCATTCTGGTGCTATTTTTTGGTGCATAATTATTGAGAATTGTAGGAAACGTCGCCGTTATTGACAATTTTAAAAATATTTTATCTACGAAGAGACGTCTTTAATGAATAATAGCATCACCATTACCTTTATATTCAAAGGAAGGGGGAGACGTATTTTTTCTTTTCATGCTGTGACAGAATTGATTATTCAATTTGGCATGGATTGCTTGAAATAAATTATGATATAACATATATATGGACGTGAAAAATATTGGGGTGAGAATTTGAAATGAAGAGTATTTGGGAGAGAGAAAAGGAGAGAAATCAATTGGCCAACCCTAAGAGAAATGACATGCTCATACTCCTATGTATCGCATTTACTTCTTGAAGCTTTACTGCAAACTGTTGCAGTGATTTGCATCCTTACTAAGTACAAGCGGGTTTTGTCATGTACTTTCAGTCTATAGAATATACTACTGTTTAGTGCTAGCGAGAATTGCCATTCATGGAACGAAAGAAATACCACATCTAAAAAAAGCAGCTATGGACTAAAAGGGCTAGGTACTACAACAGTAATTTGATCTACGATGAAATAGAAATAGTTTCTCTGTAATCTTGTTAATTTTTGTTCTATTTGCTTGGTTAAGCTAAACTTATTAGAATCTACTACTGCCTTGTCATTTTTTGATAGGGAAAAACATTAAGTAAAAAGTAACCTGGACAGAAAAATAACGTGCCCCTGCACTCTACCCCCCACACACTTGCTGTAGCAATCAAGCATTGGCGAAACATTAAATTAAGAAAGGAGTTCAGTAGATTAGCAAGTAATATAGTTACTCCACTAACTATTACTTGCAAATTGAGCCCAGAAAGTTTGTGGTCGAGTGCACGCAGATACAGACAGCAGCCAGTCAGCGACAACTATTTTTTCCAATATTTGCGATCAATTAAAAAAGAGAGAATAAAAGGGGGAAAAAGCGGCTTTCGTTGCTTCTTTTCATATATTTGTGATCTTCCAGTCTTTTGGCTGGTGAAATGAGCATTTCAATTTTCGTATGCGACTCTTTTTTCCCATAAAACGGTCTAAATAAAATTCGGTAGCTATTTTAGCAAACCAAAGCATTTTGTTCAATTAAGTTTGATTTACATAAACTACATCACAAACCTAACAACGTTGAATAACCTCTACACGCTAAGCTAGAATCTCAACCGATCGATTGAAGTAAAAGTCACTCTTGTAACGCCTGTTGTCTTTAAGTTTAATTGCTTCAGATTGCGGAATGGGTATGTTCTTATAAAGTGTACGATTGCTTGTATTCCTAAGTGCATTAGTTCTTTACCTATTCGTTTGCTATTCTAAGGCTTTATGCGAACACCGCAATTTATTTACCGCCACGTAGTTAGTTTGCCCATTTACGGGAACTATAACACTAAATGCACTGCGAATTATCGTGCTGAAGATTATGCAACTCCTTACTTGGACAAAAACATGCAATTCCAAAAAAATTGAGAATATGAAATTCACACAGTAATGCTTACAGTTTTAGAGGTACAAGCAACTTATTATTGTAATTATGTTTGTCACATGACAGAACGTCTACAGATCACATACTCTATTCCCGCAATCTGCCTTTAATTGTATCATTGGAAAGAGTAAAAGATAACGCGATCGCTTTATCAATCTAACTTACCCTTCGAAAGCGGGACGAATTTATTGAGGTGCGATGTTCTGGAATTTCTTATCCAGCCCCTGGAGAAGTTTCAGCTGCTACCAGTGAATTTCGCGCCATCTTCTCAAACAAGGCGCCTATTTGAAGAGCTTCTACGGTTTTATTTGGTGCGCGTTATTTCTGCTATAATTCAAACTTGAATACATGATTCAAAAGCCCATTCCAGTGACTTATGTAATTTTTCTTGTGGTGCGCCGTTTTATTCTTTCGCCGTTGCTATTTTGTTCTCCTGTGATGAGCTGAGCGATTCTGTGATGTTTGATGCATATTGAAGAAGCAGTAATCCACAGCGCCCATATTGTCCTCCTTTTAAAAAAAGTACCCTGCTGAAATTAAGCATTCCGGGTGGATTCTAACCCCGTTGCGTAGCCTATAGTTCCCCCTTATTCTGTTAAAGATATGTCGTCTTTGTCACGGTTTTCCATACCTTGCAAGATACATTCCAAAGCTTGTATTATTCCTCGCCATGTAGCACCCAAACGAGGTTATACGAGGCTATCACATCCTCGCACCTATCGAACCCTGCGGAATGATGAAACTTCATTGACTTTTCCGAAGATATGGCCTAAGAGTGGCTCGCGTCGAGCCATCAAATGCTTGCACGGAAGAGGATCACATGATGTAATGTCCGTACGCGCTTTTCAAACGTCTGCAGCAACTGCCAAAAGCGAAAAATCTGCTGACAAAAGTAATGCCCTCATTGATAAGTCTCGTGTGATGCGAAATATAAAGCGGGTGTTAGTTGCGAATCGCGGTGAAATTTCTATCCGAATTCAACGGGCATGCAAGGAAATGGGTATACAGACGATTTCCATTTACGCTGCCGAGGATGAAAGAGCCCTGCATCGCATCATATCGGATGAGTCATACAAAGTTGGAAAATCATCCGCCACATTGAAGGGTGCAGATACATCTCCTGTCGCTGCATATTTAGATCAAAAAGAAATTATAGATTTGGCCTTAAGGCATAAAGTGGACGCCATTCATCCAGGTTACGGGTTCCTCTCAGAGAATGGAGATTTTGCACACCTAGTAGAAAGCCATGGCATTGCGTTCATTGGTCCCTCTGCGGATGCTGTGCACTCCATGGGTGATAAAGTAGCGGCTCGTCATGTGGCCGTTGAAGCTGGCATTCCCGTTGTACCAGGAGGATTTTTGCCTTTTAAAGATGCAGAGAGTGCTGTAGCTATATGTAAAGAGATTGGTTTTCCCATCATGTTAAAAGCTGCCTACGGTGGTGGTGGAAGAGGAATGCGACGTGTCTATTCGGAGAATGAGCTTGCTGAAGCATTTGAAAGAGCTTCCTCTGAGGCACGTAGTGCATTTGGTAATGGTGATTTGTTTGTTGAAAAGCTTGTTATTGGTGGTCGGCATATTGAAGTTCAAGTGATGGGAGATTTTTATGGTAATATTGTGCATCTTTTGGAGCGAGATTGTAGTGTGCAGCGTCGTCATCAAAAAGTAATTGAAATTGCTCCTGCTCCTTTTCTTGATGAGGCTGTGAGGAAGAGAATTCTAGAGGATGCTGTGACTCTCATGCGTCATGTCAAGTATCAAAACGCAGGTAAACTAGTTTAGAGAAAAAAATAAAGAGTGTATGTTGTGAAACATGTGGTAGAGATGAGTTTTTCTCGATGAAAGCGCAATGATTTTGTTATTTGCGTTATTTTTACATGAATTGTTTTCTTTAACCTACGTTTACGTTTTTTGAGAAAGCTATGCATCATTCTTACTCTACACGTGAATCAAATGGCTATTTCCGATAGTAGGCCACTCTGTGTGTGATTTTGGTAAAACATGGAATGCTGCGACTACTCGTAAAATTTTTCTTTACTCTAGAAGCCCATTTTCTGTATAATTGCATGGGCTTTATCATTGACATTTAGAAAAAGTTGTAATTAGAAGAATCGGAGAGACACAGAGTTCTCTCCCCTCTACGAAGTAGCTTTATATGGCATACATCTCTCCTATACTTTTATAAAATAAAATAAATACGATTAGGGGGAGATTATTAAAAATAAAAAACTTTAGAGTGCATGTAAGACGCATCCTATTATCTATTCTTTTCTAATCTCATTATAATTATTGTATGGACATATTTTTGTCTGTGCTACGTCTAGAACTTTATTTTATTGTGTTTTATATGCTTTCCTTCTGAGTTTGTGTGTCTGCGTATTTGCAAGGTTTACTATGTGAATTTTTCATGCATAGACTTCGCTTCCTTTTATGATATACATTGCATTCCTTTATTCTATTTTGTAGGAACGGTGGAATTTTTAGTAGAAGGTGATAAGCATTACTTTATTGAAGTAAATGCTCGGTTGCAAGTAGAGCATACTATCACTGAAGAAATCACAGGCATTGATTTAGTCAAGACACAGATTGCTGTCAGCTCTGGAAAATCTTTGGAAGATTTAAATATTTCGCAGGAGCGAATCGACCGCAGTGTGAACACCAATGAAAAAGGAGAACGAGGCCCTGTGGCTATTCAATGCCGTATTACTACAGAAGATAGCCAACAAGATTTTCGTCCTTCTACTGGTCGAATTGATTTGTATCAACCCGCCAGTGGTATGTGCAATTGTAAAAGGGATAGCTCTCTCTCTCTCTATATATATATGTGTGTGTGTAATTGTGTCATAGTGTGTGTGTAATTGTGTGTGTGTGTAGGTGTGTGTGTGTGTAGTTGTGTGTGTGTGTACTGTGTGTGTGTAATTGTGTGTGTGTGTAGTTGTGTGTGTGTGTAGTTGTGTGTGTGTGTGTAATTGTGTGTGTGTGTAGTTGTGTGTGTGTGTAGTTGTGTGTGTGTGTAGTTGTGTGTGTGTGTGTGTAATTGTGTGTGTGTGTGTGTAATTGTGTGTGTGTGTAGTTGTGCGTGTGTGTAATTGTGTCATAGTGTATGTGTGTAGTGTGTGTGTGTAGTTGTGTGTGTAATTGTGAGAATGCGTTTGTGTGTATATTTTTTTGAGCGAATGTATAGGTGTGTGTGTGAATGTACTTTATATGTATAGGTCTGTGTAATTCTTTGTGCGTAAGTGAAGTAATTGTGTTTTAGTGTGGGTGTGTTAAAAATGGGTGTGCGTGTAATGTAAAGTTTGTAATTTGCAATGAAGTTTTTACTGCAATGCATAGTACTATTTTTGTTTATTTTTAACGTAAAATATCAAATATAGGGGAAAGATTTTTTATTTTAAAAAATGAGAGAGTACGATATTTATAAAAATTGGTTTCCCTTTTAGTAAAAAATTAATTTTTCTTAATGCAATATTTATTTTTGTATTTTACTTTCCTGTTTCTCAATGGTTTTTTTACTGAAACTTATTTTTTATTGGAAAAAAAGTTAAATGGTTATTTACACAGGACCAGGAATTCGTTTAGATGGGGCGATCGGTGCATCGGGTGCTGTTATTTCTCCCCATTTTGATTCTTTGCTTGTAAAATTGATTTCTAGAGGAAATGTGAGTTTTTTTCAAATAGTATGATTTTAAAATTAGATTAAAAATATCTAAGTAGATGATTTCAAATAGTTTGATTTTACCTCTCGTTTTGCTTTGTATGTCCATGCTTTGATTTGTATGTAATGCCTTTTATTTTTCTGTGGAAAAGTGGTTATTTTTCTTCTTCTCCTCTATATATTTTTATAGAGACTTTATTATTTTTATAATATTTCTTTATAGTTTATTTCTTATTAGAATTTTAAAGAAGCAGTAGCTCGTGCAGATCGTGCATTGAATGAAACTCGAATTCGAGGTGTTATAACAAATATTCCATTTTTAAAGAATGTTTTGGATCATCCCAAATTTTTGGATGGAACAGCCAACGTAAGATTTAAGAGGAAGAAAAATTATAAAAAAATTAAAAAGAATGAAAAGAAAAAAATTGATAGTTTTTTAAAAAAGAAAAATAAAAAAGGAAATTTTTTTTTCAAAAAAATAAAAAAATTCTCTCCTCTTTAAACGTTTTCTAGAGTGACTGAAAGATAGAATGAGAAATTCCTGTTTTGTGTAGAAACGAAGTATAAACTCTATTCTAATGAATATTTCAGAATCTCACACTCTTTTAAAATATTAGAGAATTCTTTCTATACATTTCTCAAAATAATAAATATACTTGATTGAGAAAGAGAGTGTATAAAGTTTATGGTAATAGAAAAGAGAATTTTTCATTTTCTTTTATAAATATATTTATTATAATATTTCTTTTTACTTTTATTCGTATATTTCTTTTTTATTTATTTTCTCTGTTTAAATTAATTCTTTATAGGTACAATTTCTTGATGAACATCCAGAACTTGTATATTATGATACATTAGAGATTTCATCTCAAAATATTTGTAAGGTTGTAATTTTTATTAAGAAGAATAGAAATATTTTGGCGGGTTGCTCACTTTCTAATTTTATTTGATGATTTTTTTATATTTTTATTTATCTTCTTCATTGCTACTATTTTGACAGTATGCTTTAGAGTAGAGAAGAGGATGCTTGCATAGTATTTGAATAGAAAATTTTCCGAATAGTTTATCATTTTTTTAATATTAATTTTGTTTTCTATGTTTCGTGATTTTTCTTTTCTTTTCGTTATTTTTTATCTTTTTATTTCTCATTACTTTCCTTTAATTCAATTTTTTTCTCTTTCAATTTATTTTATCACTCTCAATTCATTTATCTATCAGCTTGACTTTCTTTCTCACCTCATTTCTCTCTCACCTCATCTCTCTCATCTCATTTCTATCTCTCAACTCGCTCTCCCTCAATTCTCTCTCTCCTCATTTCTCTCTCAACTCATTTCTCTCTCACCTCATTTCTTTCTCACCTCATTTCTCTCTCATCTCACCTCATTTCTCTCTCACCTCACCTCATTTCTCTCTCACCTCACCTCATTTCTCCCTCACCTCACCTCATTTCTCTCTCTCTAACCTCACCTCTCTCCCATTTCTCTCTCTCTAACCTCACCTCACCTCACCTCTCTCCCATTTCTCTCTCTCTAACCTCCCCTCACCTCACCTCTCTCCCATTTCTTTCTCTCTAACCTCCCCTCACCTCACCTCTCTCCCATTTCTTTCTCTCTAACCTCACCTCACCTCTCACTCACTGTATGTTCAAATAACATGCAATGCATTTCTTTTTACTTCTGTATTTCATATTTTTATAGGTAATTATCTTGCAGAAGTTATTGTGAATGGACCACACACACATTTAGTAAATTCCAAAAATATTCCTGTTCGTTCAGCAGCCATTCTTCCTCCCCTTTCACAGTATCCTCAAAATGGATTTTTGATGAATTCCGCTTTTGGAGGAGGCAGCTGGGCAGGTCCACCTGAAAGCGTTGATATTTCTAATCGAATAGTTTTAAAGAATTCTTCACCTTGGTAGGAGAAAGAATGGAATTTATTTTATTAAAAATAATAAAATGCATTCCAAGTGTAAAGAATTCTTTTTGAGGGATAAAAAAACAAAATATAATTATTATAAAATAACAAACTAAAAATTTTTTTTCAAACTTTTACTCCCTCTTTTTCTTTCTTGAAGTTTTATTCTTACAAAAAAATATTTTTACAAGAATAAATTTATTTATTCTATTTTTATTAGGGGATATAAAAATCTTCTTGATGCGGTTGGCCCTTCTGAATTTGCAAAGAAAATCAGAGAAAATTCTTCATTACTTTTGACGGATACAACTCTTCGTGATGCTCATCAATCTCTTCTTGCTACAAGATTGAGGACGTATGATATGTTAAAGATTGCTCCTTATTATTCTCATTCTTTAAATAATTTATTTTCTTTGGAAAACTGGTAATATCCATTTGAATGTTTGAAGGATTCTATTTTAGTTTAGTTTTTTGTTGGTATTTTTTGTATTTTCATCTTTACTTTATTTTCATTATATTTTCATCCTTTTCTACTCCATTTTCATCAAATTTTTATAGGGGAGGCGCTACTTATGATGTCGCTTATCGCTTCCTTCGTGAATGCCCTTGGAGACGTTTGGAATTACTCAGAGAAAATATTCCAAATATTCCTTTTCAAATGTTATTGAGAGGAGCAAATGCTGTGGGATATACTGCCTATCCTGATAATGCAATCTTCAAATTTTGTGAAGAAGCTGTCAAATATGGAATGGATATCTTTCGAATTTTTGATTCATTGAATTATTTGGATAATCTCAAGCTTGGAATTCATGTAGGTTTTTTGAGAAAACAATTCTTTTCATGAAACATGTGAATTGTATAGTATTTTTCTCCTTCAGTTTTTGAGGATTTCTACTACCTGCTGCTATTCTTTGGGATTTTATATGCGTAATTTTTATTTTCTAGTTTCTTTTTACATGTATATTCCATCTTTTTTTTATATTCGTATTTGCATCTTCATCACTTTGCATCTTTTTCTCCTCCATTCTTATCTTCTCCATACTTATTTTCTTCATCTTTTTCATCTTCATCTTCTTCTCCCTCATCTCTATCTTCTCTATCTTCTTCGTCATCTCCATCTTCTTCTCTATCATCTCTATCATCTCCATCATCTCCATCATCTCCATCATCTCTATCATCTCTATCATCTCTATCATCTCCATCATCTCTATCATCTCCATCATCTCTATCCTCTCCATCTTCTTCTCTATCATCTTCATCATCATCTCCATCATCTCTATCATCTCCATCTTCTTCTTAGGCTGCAGGTGCAGCGGGAGGAGTTGTGGAGGCGGCCATTTCTTATACAGGCGATGTGGCCGATCCTCAACGATTTCCTTATACTTTGGAATATTATGTAGAATTGGCTAGAAAACTCAAGGAAGAAGATATTCACATTTTAGCTATAAAAGTAAACATTTATAAAAGAATGAGAGAAAAAATAAAGAGAAATGAAGCATACATTTTGAATAGAGAAACATTTATAAACTGTTTATTATAATAAAAAGAAAAAATAGAGAGAAATGCAAAGAGAAAGAAATATGGCAAGAGAGAGATAACAGTATGATAGAGGAGAGATGTTAAAAAGAAAAAAGGAGAAATAAATTATTTAATTTATTTAGTTTGTTAAGAATATATTTTTTCAAACTTTCAAATTCTACACATTTTTTACATAAAAAGTTTATTTTTTTAAATATTCTTCTGTAGGATATGGCAGGTTTACTTACACCGGCATCTGCAAAGTTATTGATTGGCACTTTGAGGAAGGAATTTCCAGATTTACCTCTTCATGTACATACACATGATACAGCGGGTTGTGGTGTAGCTTCTATGTTGGCTGCTGGTAAGAAATGAGGAGAGAGAGAGTTGAGAGAGAAATGAGGAGAGAGAGAGAAATGAAAGCGAGAGAGTTGAGAGAGAGAGAAATGAGGGGAGAGAGAGAGAAATGAGGAGAGAGAGAGAAATGAGGGGAGGAGAGAGAGTTGAGAGGGAGAGAGAGAGAAATGAGGACAGCGAGAGAGAGAGAAATGAGAATTGAAGAGAGAGAGAATTGAAGAGAGAGAGAATTGAAGAGAGAGAGAATTGAAGAGAGAGAGAATTGAAGAGAGAGAGAATTGAAGAGAGAGAGAATTGAAGAGAGAGAGAATTGAAGAGAGAGAGAAATGAAGAGAGAGAGGATTGAGAGAAATGAAGAGAGAGAGGATTGAGAGAAATGAAGAGAGAGCGGATTGAGAGAAATGAGGAGAGAGAAAAAAATGAGGAGAGGGAGAGGAAAAAAAAAATAATGAAAGAAATTTTATAAAAATAAAAAAAATTATAAAAATAGAGACATTGATGAAATAGAAAGTATAAAAATGAAGATACTCTTTGTAGATTTCCATCCATTTAATTTTTATGAATTATTAAAACTAAAAAATGCATTTTAAATACATGTTTTTTAAATGTATCTTTTGTTTTTACTTTTTATTCACACTAAGTACTCTATTTCTTTTTCTTTTTTTTAAAACTTAATTTCTATGACAAGAATGAATAATAAAATATATATTTTTGCATTAAAAATATATATTTTAGCAAGGGCTGGAGCAGATATTGTGGATGTCTGTGTGGATTCTTTGTCTGGTCTCACCTCACAGCCTTCAATGGGTGCTTTGGTGGCTTCTTTAAAGCATTCTCCATTAAATCCTTCTTTGAATTTATCTACAATTTCTCATTTCTCGGATTATTGGGAACGTGTAGGAGAGTTTATAACATTTCAAAATAATCAAAAAACGGGTGGAATTTTATTTTATTTTTATTTTTTTATAAAATATATATGAAAAGGAGAAGGGAGGAACACTCTTTTTTTGAATTTTTGTAGAGTTTCTTATATTATGGTATCACAATAATTTTTCTTAATTCAAAATGTATGGATGTATAGTCTATTTTTTATTTTTTTAAAAATAAAATGTATACATTCTCCTCCTCTTCTTTTTTTTTTTTTTTAGGTTCGTCGATATTATGGACCTTTTGATTGCACAGATACGTTGAAATCTGGAAGTTCTGATGTTTATGAACATGAAATTCCTGGTGGACAATATACAAATCTTCATATGCAAGCTTGGTCTATGGGCATGGCAGATCAATGGGCAGAGATAAAATCTGCTTATAAAGAAGCCAATGATTTTCTTGGTATTTGAAAAAGTATACGTATAGAAGCTATGAAAAAAAAAGGAAAGAAATGGAATGAAAAAATGTTAAGAAGTTTAAAATATTTTTTTTTAAATATATATGAAAAGAGATTTCTTTACTATACAAAGAAAATGAAAGAATGCTCATTTTTATATATTTTTATTTTTATGAGGAATGGTATATACCAAGGATGCGTTGAATGAGTGAGAGAAATGAGGGGAGAGAGAGAGTTGAGAGAGAGAGTTGAGAGAGAGAGAGAAATGAGGGGAGAGAGAGAGTTGAGAGAGAGAGAGTTGAGAGAGAGAGAGAAATGAGGAGAGAGAAACAAGAAAGAGAGAAACAAGAAAGAATAGAGTTGAAGAGTTAAATATTTTTTCCCCTTTAAATTACATCTCTTTTTCATTTCTTTCTTTGCAATTCTTTCATTCCATTTCATCTCTTTCTATTACTGAATATTTCATACTAATTATAGTAAGCAAACATGTATGTTTCTTTGCATTTCTTATCTACTTATAACCTTTTCAGTTTAGTAATCTTTTTTAAAAACATTTTATATAGTTTAATTTTACATCATTTTGATTGTTTTTATTTTTGAATTTTTAACAGGAAATCCACCAAAAGTCACACCTACATCTAAAGTTGTGGGTGATTTAGCACAATTTATGGTTCAAAATAAAATTTTTTCTTCAGATTTGATTCAAAAAGCTGACCAACTTTCTTTTCCTTCATCTGTAGTAGAATATTTTCAAGGATATTTGGGTCAACATCCTTTTGGATTTCCAACACTTTCACAATTAAAAGTTTTAAAAGGAGCAAAAATTTTAACCCATCGGCCAGGAGAAAGTTTACCGCCTGTAGATTGGAGTAGGTTTGAAAGAGGAGGAATTTTAGTGAGAGGAAGAGGGAGGAATTTTATATAGAATTTTATAATTGTATGAGAGGAAGAAGAGATGTTTTATTATAAATATATTTTTGTATTTTTATAAACTATAGAAACCATTCGTCACAACTTAGAAGAAACGTATGGAAGGAAATTTAAGGAGACGGAGTTACTCAGTTCTATATTATATCCAAAAGTATTTGCAGAATATTTGGAATTTGTTAAAATATATGGTGATGTCTCGGTTTTACCTACAGGTGAGACATTAGGGAGGAAAAAGAGAGTTTGGAGGATGAGAGAGGAAGAAAAAAAATTATGGAAAAAGTTTATAAATATAAAACTATGAAAAATATTATAAAAATTAATAAAAAGTGGAAAACTATATTAAAAAAAAAAATATAAAGAAGAAGGAAAAAACGAACAAATTAAATATAAAAGAAATGCTAGGATACCCATTTTATAAAGTAATATATAAAATCTACAAATTATATTATTTTTTCTCAATTTTTATATTGAATTTTTTTATTTTTTTTATATTTTTTCAGCAAATTATTTTGTGGGTGCGGAGGTAAAGTTTCTTTTTTTTCTTCTTTTTTTATTGTAAATTTTTTATTTTAATTTTTTAAAATGTTTTTTAAATTTTGTTTTAATACACCAAGAGAGATGAAAATTTTGTAGAAAAAAGGAGAATGCAAAGTGTTTGTATACTAAAAAGATAGGAGGAAAAAGAAATAAATTTATAGAGGATTAGAATTTTTTATTTTAAAATGAACCAGAAAAATGTCTACAATTACATGGATGAAACAGAGAAATAAAAAATTTTTATCGATGAAAAGAATTTTAAAAATATTTTTGAGTGACAGCAAATTTTTTATTGATGAAAAAGTAGTATCAAATTCTATTTTTTGATGTTTTTTATAATTTTATCAGCCAGGAGAAACGATAACCATTAATATGGCAGGAAGAGAAGTCCAAGTGAAGTATGTTAAATAATCGTAAAAATTAAAAATGGATGGAAAAAATGACTGAGAAATGCATTGAAATTTAAGAGAATGAAAATAAAAATGATAGTAACTCTTACTCGAGAATTGAGAGGAAGAAACAATGATGGAAATTGTAGAAAATTTTTTTATGAGAAAATTTATTTGTTACAAAGTGGTGGTGGAGTATGTGAATATATATCATTTTTTAATTTTTTAGAATTTTATTTTATTTTTATACTATTTTTTTAAATTTTTTAAATGCATTTTTTTGATTTTTTTATATTTATTCTTTGATTTATATTTCTAAAATTTTTTTTTTTAATATTTCTAAATGTTTTTAATTTCAATAATATTCCATTAAAAAATATCAAAATGTTTGAAATTGTTTTTAATGGAATAAAATTTTTGTTTATAATTTTCTACACGTAATATATTTGTTTTCTTTATTTGTGGCTTGCTTCAAATATTCCTTTATGAATTTTTCTTTTAGTTCTATGCTTTTCTATATAATTTTTTTATTTTTATTATTATTTTTGTAGATATATAGCCAAAACACATATTTTGGATGATGGAAGCAGAGATGTATTCTTTGAAGTAATGGGATTTCCACGAACAATAAATGTGAAGGATAAGAATGCAAAACAGGTTATAAAGAGTATTCTAAAAATTAAATTTTTTGAATATTTTAAAATGAGGAAATGTGTGCAATAAGTATTAAAATTTTCGGTTGGGGTGTATATACATCAGAGTTTACAGAAAAGTATGTGGAGATCTTAATAAAGAAACGAATGAAAGAGGGTTGATTCATTTATTTAAAAAGGATATTAAAGAGAGAATTCCTAGTATACAGAATCTCTGTAATTCCTTCTTCGCTATACTGAAATTTTACTCTTATTTTAATGGACTGTACGATGAAAATGGTGACGTTTATGATTTTTTGAAATCTATTTTTTGAGTACATGGAGGTTAAGAACTAGAAGATTTTTAGGAGAGAGTTAAAAAATATAAAGTTTCTATGAATGCGCTATCTTTATCGTGTATATACAGCCAAGTTTTTGCTTTTAGAATAATAAAAGAGAATTTTCTGATGCATTTTGTACATTTCTATGTGCTGTAGGCATCCAACAGAAATATGCAAGCAGATTTCTCTGATTATAAACAAATTGGTGTGTTTTACAAAGAAATGGAATGTATATTTTTTTTTCTGCATGGATGAATTTGTTTTTATTCGGTTGCCAATTTTTTATCCATAATTTTTACTTGTTTTCATATTTTTTAAAACATAATTTTTGCTATGTTTTACATATTTTTGAACAGGTGCACCTATGCCTGGAACAATTATCAGCTACAGAGTATGCTTCAAAATATGTCTTCATTTAATAGCTTTTTTTAATATAAAAATATATAATTTCTGGTTTTATTTTTACAAGAAAAAAAAGGAGAATTTACAATATTTTTGTTTTAGGTGCAAGAAAATGAAGAAGTAGTAAAAGGGCAGCCACTTGTTGTTGTCTCTGCCATGAAAATGGAAACTGTTGTTGTAAGGCAACTACATGAGAATGCTTAGTATTTGGAAATAAATAGAGAGGGAGAAAGATGAAATTTACTAAAGTGGGAATGCCTACACATGCATGGATTGCTTCTCTGGTTTGCTAATATACAAATATAGGGTTAGTATTCCTTCTGTTATGTTTTTGTGGTTATATCCATGTTAGTATTTGCAAGAAGTAAAATTTTGTTTGTTTTTTCCGTCTCATTGCAACTTCTCTGTTTTCTATCATTTTTTTATAAAAATTTTCTATGAAATACTGAATTTTTGCATAGTTTTGAGTGCGGAACTCAAAGGCATCCATTACCTCAAAGAGTGAAGTGTATGACGATTTTTATGGGTTATAAGATATCCTGGGGCTATTTTTATCGCTGCGTGGGAAAAAATGGGTTGGCCCATGCAAATTCTATTTTTCTAGAGAAAATTTTTTTTTCTTTCGAGTGTTCGTAGTGATTTTATTGGATATTGGAGTATTATTACTTCTTTTATCTTTTTTTTTAGGTTGCCCCTTGTAATGGAATAGTGGCGTCTATCCCCTTGAAAGACGGAGATACTGTAGAAACTAATGATTTACTAATTAAGTTAACTTAGTTTATTATTTGATTCAATGTAAAACGTCTATACATTAAGGATAAAAAAAAAAATTCCAAACATTTTAATGATTAACATTATCGCAAATATCGCCCAATAGATTTAACAGAAGTGGTACTTTTTATGTGTTACTCATCGAAAAATTACCGACATCACCTTCCTATAATCCCACAATCAGATAAAGGCATAGTGCGTTAAGTTGCAATTGCGTATGAAAATAACCGTTGAATGTCTCGTTTTTACAACTAGAACGAGTGCACATGAAATTCGATGAATACTTTTGCGTGGATACACTCGGTTGTTTTTTACGCATTCTGATGACTGCGGCAATTTCTACATCAGGAAGTAGGCAAAATGTCGTAACAGGAGACAAAACAGAGTTGGGAATTGGAGGAGTTTCTCCATTAAGGAAAGCCAATGGTTATTGACGTATGTGGCATCACGTATGAGTCATACTAATGGTAAGGTTCGTAGATTTTGTATTCCTTAAATTTGAAAGGCCAAGCACACTCATTTCATATCCGTATGCCCTGCACCAAATCGTGAGCATTGCGCAAAAAAGTGTTTAAATTTCGGAGTAGTGGGATATGAAGCAATGGCATTTTTCATCCGCATAATTTGTACTGCTTTCCTTTTTTCTACTGAGTCATATTCAAGTGCTTGTAAAAGCCGATTTTGGAAGTTCCATGATTCAGGGTACAACTCAGTCCAGTAGTTCATTCTATTTCACAGCTTTCAATCCTTAAAATATTTCAACAACTAATGCTTTTTACTGCCTGTCAGTAAAAGGGAATTAAAAACTAAGCATTAAGTAATATCGTATGGTTTTATAAACTATATGACAATGATTTGAAACTACCTTCGGGAAAAAGGGCCAAAAATAGAAAAGTCACGCATTATTCAGCATAATCTAGCTCAAAGGAAATTAGCTTAATTTTTTGAATATAAGACCAATATAAAGAATCGTTAATCATAGCATGAAAATAGGGGTAAAGAACAATTTATTACATCTTCCTAAAAGTATATTCTTTTCTCGTTTTATTCATTTCATCATTGGAAGAAAATTTTTCGCCCGTTTGCTCCGGGGGCAAAGGAAATCGCAGGTACATTCAATCAAGCGAGTCAAGCTTCCACGCACTGCTTTTGTTAGCTCTTTGCTTCATAGTTATTACAGTTGAGGTACTTTCGCGCTGTGTTTGTAAACACTTTATACGTGTGCCTCTCTTTACATCAAAAATTTATCAGCAGTGAACATAGATAAATGCATTTTAAAGATTTAACGTAAGGAAGTTTTCCCAATTGAAACATTACGGCTAGATTCAATATCCTTTTCTTGTAGTTACTGACGAACCTAACTGCTTGTTGCATAAGGTAAATATTATTTAGTAGCATCCTGTTATAATACATTGAATATTAAATTGCTTTCTTTACATAGAGCTGAAATGCTATTTTATCTATTGTAAATTTGTTACTTTTTGGTGCTATTCACATTAGTATACTTGCGAAGAATATGCGAAATAGAGACAAGCTATTCATTGAGAATACATTGCAGAAAATCATTATTTACTGGGAATTTGTCTTAGACAGAGACGATCAATACATTTGTATCGACTAAACTTAAAAGTGGGATGAACTTGATTAAAAATATAATGAAAATATGTAATATATCGTTTTCGAGTATACTAACAAAACTATATGTTTTTGATTAAGTTATTATGGCAGATCTATTTCCACTTGAAACACTTTAATCATAGAAAATAATCAAAAATTAATATATTACAGTGACAGTGGCAACAATACTTACGCATCAAAATTGAGGAAGGAGATCACCACAATGGCCTTACTGCTGAAAAGGGAAATAGACTAAATACAAAAGCATGAGTCTAAAGAATATATATTTTGATATTTCTGTCCAATGAAAGTTACAAAGTTTAAAAATATTTTTTTCCTTTTTCATATACTTAAAAAAAAAATTTTATGCCCTGTTTTCCCCCCAAGGGTATCGCAGTGCACATAAAGCGATGTAACAACATTGAGAGTTGCAATATCGAACAATCGAAATAATGGGACAATTTACCCGATGTTTCCCGCAACTAAGATGCACTTATTTCTACACCGTTGAGGAGGAGTAGTAGTATTAAAGTAGAGATAGATTAATATTTTTTAGGTTTTT
>JADAQX010000857.1:0-21729 GCA_015476325.1 Cardiosporidium cionae
GAGGGGAGGAGAGAGAGAGGGAAAGAGGAAGAGAGAGGAAGAGAGAGAGGGGAGGAGAGAGAGAGGGAAAGAGGAAGAGAGAGGAAGAGAGAGAGGGGAGGAGAGAGAGAGGGAAAGAGGAAGAGAGAGAGGGGAGGAGGAGGAAGAGAGAGAGGAAGAGAGAGAGGAAGAGAGAGGGGAAGAGAGAGAGAGGAAGAGAGAGGAAGAGGAAGATGAGAGAGAGGAAGAGAGAGAAGAAGAGGAAGATGAGAGAGAGGAAGAGAGAGAGGGGAGGAGAGAGAGGGGAAGATGAGAGAGAGGAAAAGAGAGAGGGGAAGAGGAACAGAGAGAGAGGAAGAGAGAGAAATAATGAGAATGCAGAGTACGAGAGTGAACGAAGTAAAGACATACAGGACGTGAAATAAAGCATGACGGATAGTGAGTGAGAAATTGAAAAAAGCAAAGATCAAAGAGAATGCAAAGAGAGATAAAACTAAAGAGGCAATAACAAAAATCACTGAAAGCATGAGAGAAATAACCAAGAGAGAAATAAGAAAAAGTAAAAATGAAGCATAAATCGCAATGAGGGCATACACCAACCTATGACTTGAACATACATGCAAAAAATTTCGTTTTTTAATTATTATAAAAACGGGTAGGCAGAAAGGAAGCGGCCAGAAGCACACAGGATGCATTTTAAAACGTGAGATTCTCAAATACTATAAAGCAATATACTATTTTTATAGAGAGGCTTAACTAATGTAAACTCATAAGTAAAAAGTTTCAATTACAGATATTCACACACTCTCAAACTGCAAAAATAATGAATCGATAGCTTTTGGAATAAAACGTACATATAGATGAGGAAGCCAAAGGCGATAGAGCGATGCTGAAGTCATAGCCACCAAGTATCTTTGGTAGATGCATGCCATCATGCTTGCAGCTGAGAGAGGCTACAAGCCCTGTGGGTTCAATGGTAGATCTTGCGTGCGCTATGGCTCTGGCTTCCAGCGGAATATGTTTCCCATCTTTTATTACAAATCCATGAGAATCTTCCCACAGTGATGAGCGAATCTGAGAGAGTGCATACACAGTAGAGCATGAATGATAGGGAGAATAGACAAGCATCTCTAATACTGCCTTACATCTTGAGAAATATGCTGAAAAGTCTGTAAAAGAGCAACAAGAGTGGTAGAAAGGGCGGAGTCTACGTGTTTCTCGGTCAACCAACGGCTCATATCCACTGGGGGTTTCATTTCTGAAAAATTGACAGGCACACGTTAGTCTGTAATTATAGCCTAGGAATGTATTGACCATGAGGCAGTTAGATTCAAGAGAAAATGCTTTGAAAAAAATGGTCCTTAAGAAAAAAAATAATCTAAACCTACAATGAAAGGGCTCATAAATCGCATGAATGGCTTTTAAAGCGACGTATCCTCGATTTACAAGAGTCTCACTTATACTCAGAGAGAGTAAGAAGGCTATCCGCCAGTCACAGGAATGAAGGATATGACATAGTTAAAGGAAAAACCCGATATCATAAGAGCAGGAAATAAATTAGAGGATGAAGAGGAATGATAGTAACCTATTACCAACTGTCCACGGTAAGCCTACAGAATTGCTACACTCAAGAGGAAAAAACTACAGCTACAAGCAAACTACATGGATTTCATCACACTATCAGCAAACACGCTATCACTAGAGAATACTTCTTTTCCAAAACAACTTTCATACCTGCAGAGTGCGACAGAAATGCGGCAGAATTTAACGGAGTGTGATGAGAAACTCCGCTAGTCGGTAATTGTGCTTCCCATAGCTGGGATATTAAATCCATTTGCTGTATTTTTCTCGAGAGAAGCTCTTTCGAATGCTGTGCAGGAATCAATCCACGACCAGAAGGAGCTGGTATTCGAAAAGCATAGATACAACCAGATATCCACGCATAAGCGAAGATTACTGCAACCACCAAAAAATTGCTGGAGAGGCTCCAGCACCGCTGCGATAATCTCATAGCCTTGGGTTTGACAAAAGTGTGGCGGTGACAAAAAAATGATAAAGATTCAAAAGGGTGACTTCGTAATGACAAGAAATCTATCAGTCAGGAGAAGACCCACTTGATTAATAGAATTGTAGCACTATACAGTAACCAATGATGTGCTATGAGAGCGATTACCATGCTGTTCAATAAAAATTCTGCATGTAGTTTCGGCTTGATGCTCGAACTACAAGGAGAGAAATTTGAGAAACCTATATGTTTGTGATTTTTCCAGCATTTTCCTTATATACTTCATAAATTAATATATTAAGCGTAGTGCCTTTAGACCCACACAATTTCAGGCACCCCGTCCAAAAAGTGGCAGACGCATCCGAACGATATGGTGGATGGGCAGAATAAATGGGAGAATCTCGTGCGATTAAAACTTCAGATATATGCGCTGCGCGTACCGTACGTACGTAGCCTTTTGCACCTCCAGCTAGGGTGAGTAAGTGAGAGGAGCGGAAATAAATATTCACGTTGAATATATGCCTATCGATGCATAGTCTAAAAAAATTTACGAATGATCGATACAGTGAAACACCATGCAATATTGAACGTTTGCTTCTAAACTATTTTACCTTAATCCGCTGCTAGAATTATGTGTAATAGTTACAATTCATAATTAACAAGCACAGATCTACAAAGCCTACGAGGCAGCAGGAAGTGAACGCCTCATGTAACAGTGCTATCGCGACAGAGCGAAATTCTTAATTAATGCTTTATATTGTTATAATTATTTTACCGTTATCAAAATTACCTTTTCACTACCTAGTTATTTTTCTTACATTAATTAAGCTAACAATCCGCAGTTTCCCTGTTTCCTCCCAAGGGTATCACAGTGCGTATAAAGCGATGTAACAACATTGAGTCGCAATATCGAACAATCGAAATTATGGGACAATTTACCCGTTGTTTCCCGCAACTAAGATGCACTTATTTCCACACCGTTGAGGAGGGAAAGGAGTGGTAGTATTAATGTAAAGCTAGAAAAAAAATTCTTTTAGGTTCTTTTTGTTGTAAGTAGAAGCATGAAGGAGTGAAAGATTTATTTTCTATTCTCTTACTTAGTTCCGCAAGCAGTAGTTATTAGCGTAGAATAAGTTTATGCTTCATAAATGAATTAGAAAAAATACCCTCCTTACAAACTAATTAGAATCAAACTATTTAATATCCTACTGCATAAAAGAACTATTTTAGCCGAAGTCTTTAGTATACGACTGGCAGAGCATGACTAATTCTCGTTAGAGCAACTCACAGAAAACACCACGTTCACACCTCAATGTTGAAAAAACCAAACAGGACCTACTACTAAAAACAGTGGCTCTGGAAAAGTGTGCTGCTGCAATTACACAACGGACAGCACAATATGTTACCGATAACTTAAAAACCACAGTTTTTCAAGTATAGTACAATTTCTTAATGATAAATTAAAGTCGTTAAACAAAGCGACACGTTTTACAAACTTATGTATTAGGTCCATAACCGATAAATTAGTTATGCAAGACTATTAGTAATTTTTATTTGTTGCTGCATGTTTTGTAGCGCATCGATGCAAAATGCTGATTTATTGATCCTACCTTTGAATCAATATGTAAAATGCACAGAAGAGAAGCATTCTATAACATTTTAGTAGGCATGTATTACAGGGCTTGATATAATATAAAGCGAAAACAAATTGCAGCCATATAATTGATATCTAATACGCCAAATAAAAGAAAATCTGGGTTTATTAGCTGTGAGTGGCTCATTTACTTTATTTAAGGGTGTAATTTGGCTGTGAATAATCTGGCAATAACAAATTGGATTTGTTGAATCCGATACTGACTGAATCTGTCAAAAGGAGACAGTTCAGCGCTCAAACGTAGCACAATTAATTCATTTCTTTCTCGATTTTTTGGAAGGTAGCGTGATAAACAATTTTAAAAAAAAGTGGTTTTTACCATGTTGGGAATCATCTTTAAAACTCTGCTTCGAACAATCCAATTCTACTAGTTGAAGAAGAGCGAGAACACGAATCGCACAGCGCTACCGACAACCGCAATGTAACTGCACAATTTTTGAAAATGGACGTGGGTTTAGGCAGTGGATTCTTGACTCGAAGAAGTGTGATATCTAATCTAATGCTCTTCTTAGTCCACCTTTTCTTTCTCTCTTCTTTCAACATTTTAAGTGCTCAGCGAAAAATTCACCCAGTTTTCTTCATCGCTATCTTTCTTCTAAGGCTATTCATTTTGTAAACTACTCAAGGACGCTCCCGCTGAATGGATACGTATTGTTAAACCATAAGCGAAGTGCTGAGTAAAAATGTCTGCGGATGCATCACGTCAACGAGCACTATGGTGGTAGCACATTTTGTTTTTTATCGTTATGGTAAATTTGCGAGGGATTTTATGCACGAAATACCTCGCTTCTTAATTCTCTAATTGTTACAGTTTGTGATCAAAAGGGATGTGATGCATGATTCGATTTAATCGGATATTATGAATGCAGTAGCCTCCTTTGTAGTTCGTGTAGATCGATAACGGTTCGGTTTCACCATTGCACTTGCAAAAATTCCTATGGAAGTTGATTGCCGGAAAACGGATTTGGTATAATTTTAATTCAATTAGGAAGACCCCATGCTCTTTCAGTTAAGTTTTCCCCGATTGATGTGGCACAGAGGGTGTTTGACGCTGCTGTGTAGCTCTTGCCGTTATGTGGTCCGTAAATGGCATGTGCCTATCCTGGGTGTGGATTGCAACGCCAATCCAAGGCATCGGCAAGCGCTTACAAATCCTCCTCCAAGATCCCGAGGAATTCCAAAATACCTTTCTCCTTATCTTTTTGGTGCACAGGCTCCCCGCCATCCGAGATGGAGACAGGAGGCAACACACAGATTGCATTGGGGAATGAAGAACCGAAATCAAATTAAGAGAAACGGATGAAGAGGAAATTACAATTCTTTTTAGTAGTTGTGGAATCTGATTCTCGGTTCATGCATTAGTGTAAGGACTGAGAAATACTGAATTTTGCGTGATCGCTTTGATATTATTGCACCCCCCTTCAAACGTGCTTGATTTTGCAGTTCAGAACGCCTTCATATAATTTTGCAATGAATGATACGCAATGGCTACTAATGAGATAAAATAGTATTATGGGATTTTTCTATTTTCTGCATCTTTTACATTGCAACATCCTTTGAAACCATATCTTGAAAGCCACTTTCCTTTTCATCAAAATGCAAACGTAAGTACTTGTCGACATAACTCTAAACTTACTTACATTAGCGATAAATACCTCCACATCTATCCAATATTAAAACAATTTCACCACGACAATGCCAATGTGTGAGATTGATTGCACTTCGTTATATGTTCAACGTCATTGAAAAAAAATGATAGGAGCACTACCGAGTAATTAAACCTCTCAATCTTTACGCTTCTACTAGTAAGAATTTTTATCACGTATTGCAAAGTGATATTTGTTCGCATTTCATAAACAAAAGAAAACACACTTCTATAAATAAACACATTCAAGCCGCTTCTATTGATATTTTCATCATATTTTACTCGGATAGAAAATTACCATGGAATAAAACATATTATATGACGAGTATTCATGTTCATTTAAATTACCGCACACAACTAATCGCATTTCGATTAATTGGAATACAAAAAAGGAGTAACATATATACCAACTTTTGGTTTGTTAATGATAATAAATGATGAGCCTATAGAGCTTCTACATTCGAATACATATAAAAGCTTTGCAACAAATAGATAGATTCAAGAGAGCACTTTCTCCACATGCTGCCAACAATAACGCTTCTCTGCCAAACAAAAAGATGCAGGAAGATCCACATTTTTTAAATTCTCCGGCGGATTTTTCGGCAACACGGACGAGCGATGAACCCGCCAAATAGAACTTGGAGTAAGAATATCATCTTCTAATGTATCTCCATTTCCAAAAGTAGAGAGAGAATTACCATATTTAAAATCCTGAATCAAACGCAAAAAAAGAGGCAGGTGTAGACAACACAGAAAAAAAAAGTATACACTCAACAATGCAGAGAAAAACTCCATTTAGCCATACCTCCATAGGTAATTTTTCAGCGGTTTTTCCTTTTAAGGAAGGAAAAAAGATATAGACATCCGTCCCTTCACTGTGGATACCACAAGTACATGTTTATTACTTACTACTATCATACATTTTCAATATATAAAAAAAAGCAGACTTTACCCAACAACAGATTCAATGAGAAGCTGCCCACCCACATAGTTGACAAATGCTCTACACAAGGCCAAACCCATGCCATAGCCCTCCATTTGACTACTCAATGCTGTAAAAAATCAAAGAGGCATGAAAATGCATACAAAGAAATGCAAAAAAAAGAAAAAAAAAGAGAAAGAGCCACCCCTATTGTTTTTAAAAATTCATTCTTGAAAACAAATAAAAGGATATGAATGAATATATATATCTTTCGATATACCTTTATTACAGCTATACGTCCCTTGTATACAATCATCAGCAATCTTAGAGAGGCTATCTCTCTTAGGATCATGAGTGTTTATGCAACTGAAAATGCAATCTAGCCTACTCGCTTCTATGCCTTCACCAAAATCCGAAATCTGAAAAAAATAAAAAACCATGCAAAACCTATTGCACACACAACGCACACACACATATATATCCATAGACTTCAAAAATTTGAATTAAAAAGTATACAAAGCGATGTAGATACCCAAACACAAGAAATTGATCCCATTCAAAATAAAACCTTTTTTATAAATACTCTACTCAGGAGACAACCTATTTCAAAATGAAATAGAGGCAAACTATTACATCCAATAAAAACATACACGAATCCACATGCCATCACTTTGATGATGTAAGATGCAATAGACAGGAGAGACACATTTTCTCTGTGAAGAGGATTCCTCTAAAGTGATGGTTTCCGAATTCTCCGAAAAGAAAGATTTGAAGGTAGTAGAAGCGATACTATTTTTCATTATTTCCAGTAAAACATAGCGCATGATGTGATTGAAAAACATCATTTCAGTTCCATTTTCCTGATGATCCGATGCAAAATCTTGCCACAATTTAACACTCGGTGCAACCAAATACTGCGACACACAAAGCTGACGTGCATCTTCTATTGCTGAAAATGCAATACCAAGAACTTCACATGTAGCATTGGTCATCCATTCTCCTGGCAGAGGCACTTCAGCACACGCAGAGACAGCAGAAGGGAGAGGTGAGTGAAATGCTCGAGAGAGGATCTTCATATAATTAAATTCGATTGAGCGCTCCTTCATAGGATTTATAGAACGAAGTGGCGTATCCGCCTTCGATACAGAGGAGGCTACTTGGTGTTGATGAAATCGTTTGTAAGCAACGTTAAATTGTTGAACAATAGTACCACAACTAATACTCAATACGAGGAAATCATTCATTAAAGAATTAATTTCAGGAAGGATCGATACTAAGGAATCTGAAGAGAAATTTTCACAAAGAGACGCCTATTCATTTTTTTCAAAAAAAAAGGAAAAAGGTGTACATACACCCTAGTACAAACAAGAGAGAGAAATCTCTCTAAAAAAAAAAGAAAAGATTAACCCTACAGTTGTGAAACACATTAAAATGCACACACACACGCGTAAAATAAATTTGCCAAACCTTTGGTGGAGCCAATGAGTGTGAGTAGCTCACGAATTCCACACACGACCAATGGAATAGTGCGTTCAGATATGACTGAGACTTCTACAGAAAGATGAGGAAATTCCATGGCATGCTCCTTGACTGCTTGCAATTTCCGATAGAGTGAAATAAGCTGAGAGGTAGCATAAGGAAGATATACGGATCGAGAGAATACATTCGCCTCGTGGCTTCTATAAAAATTCCCAGCACGTTCCAATTTATAGGACATTCGAAGGAGTAGATGCAGTTGGGAAGCCATACGAATTCGCAACTCATCACATAAAAAATTGACAGAATTCATCAACTCCGATTTCGAGCGATACGTCAGCATGCGCTCATAACGAATGGGACATGTTTCACGAGAAAAATCATCATAAATAGATGCAACAAGATCTGCTGGAATCCAATTAAATACGACTCGCAAGAATGAGGCATTCACTTCCTCAGAGAGATACGTATTATTCTGCAAGAAAGTGGATTGAAATCGCTTGGAACGCTTAGGAATAGGATGGGATTTATACCCACAAAACGTCGAAACGTGTCTATACGAAAACAAGGGAGAAGCAACTACTGGATTTAGGCATAAAATAGAAAACGATTGGGAGGCAACGTTTACATATTTATGCAAACTCTGAAAAGATCCTTCAAATACGGAGGAGAGAACGCAAGGAGATGCGCCACCCAAAACGTATTTTCTTCCTAAATGGAGACAAGAATGCATTTTTTGAAAAATCTTTCGATTTTGCCTTGTGAATAGAATTCAATAGTCACTTTGAGCCTCAAACTACCCGTTTAAACTAAGTGTAATATCACCGTAACTAATGAAAAGAATCAATGTTAAATGATATCCGTTACCATATACTATAAAAAAAAAGCACTACTGGAGAATGAACAACATACAACTTAAATAAAGAAGATTGAATACAGATGGCACGAAACTTTGTAGAGAAATCAACACTTCTGTCAATACTGAGAAGTTAAATCAATAAAAGTTGCAACGTATGAAACAGCTGGTAAAATAGTATTGGAGATTTGAACTTCACATTCAAGTATTGGCATACCGCTATAAATAAAATGGCCAAAAAAATAATTCAAAAGTATGATTGCATTAAATAAAATTGATTACTAGTAAAGAAATAGCAGGAAATAGTTGCTTATTTACATGAACCCAGCTGCATACATCAATCTAGAAAATTCTTTCAAAACATAGGCTTCAGCCAACAATAATCACAAATTTAGTATGGACGAATTCGAAAAATCAAATTCACAAAGATTTACGAAAACAAAGACAAAGTTTATAATTCATCAACGACAATGGGTAACGAAATAAGAAGGACGAAACTTCAAACATTTATGATAGAGAACGAAATAAAAAAGTATCTTCACTTAAATAAAAAAAGCCCGCTTATTTATTCGTATAATCCTTAACTTTCTTAGTGGGATGATTCTTGAAATACAGGATTTCTAGTTAATTCCTTAAGATTCTATTATACAAGAGTGGATTTCAAAGGAGATGTCTCTTTTATTTTAGTAAAAGAGAACACCTGCGAAAGGAGACACTCTATAGTCTCCATTTTTACTACCCTCTCCTCAAAATAGGAGGGGATTATTGATTGAATAAAACTTAACAAACTAGTACATGAAAGAAGTGGCTCTGATTTAAGGTCCGGTGGACATTCAAATATTTGATTTGAAGATGTCGCCATTAAAGTTTCCCCTTTAATGCTCCCCCCCCTATCTACGTATTAGGTATAAGAGGATTAATGTCACTTCAAAGAAGTTCCCAGTAAGAGAGTTCAAGCGAATACAGTCGCTTTATTCTATGGGTAGCAACAATACACTTGTTTCGCCTATGCGATTTCTACTTCGAAAATTGATCTAGCAAAAAATACAGCAGCTAGCGACTGCCGCAATAAGTCAATAGCTAATGGAAGCTATCAATAGACAAAAGAAGAGAAAATTGTATGTCTAAGTCTTTCGAAATCTATTTGCACACGTTACGCAGCGTGAAACAGAAAAAGATCAGCTGCAAAAAAATTGAATATAACTTCGTAGGACGTAACTTTAATTTAAAGAAGAATTGGGAGAAAAAAAAAGCAGCTTCGAGGAAAAGAAAACTTAAGTACCGACGTTTGTCCCGTATTGTTTAAATTGGAAAGAACAGGGAGACACATGAGCATTGTATGAATCAGAAAAAGCGAGAAGCAACTCCGTAAAAACGTCCTTGTCAGGTGAGAATTCAAAACGCATTGCAAGTGCCGGCTTTAGGCTCTCGCGAAGGCCTACGGTGGGCTCCGTAAGGGCTGACGGTTATAATGGGGGAGATCTAAATTTTTTGCATTTTGTCGCAAGCACATGCGTTGCTGACGCTATTCGAAAGATGGTACCCACGATGAATACAGCATAAACTTTGCAGCGCGAAAATGGTTGTATGTTGTACGACAGGTGGGGCTAATTAAAAATACTACTTTGACGCTACCGAGACAAGTAGAGAATTTTTACGCATGGCACAGAATCAATCACTCGGAACTTCCCTTAGACTCGTAGATGGACGTGCGCAGGACAAAAAACCAGGTAGAATCCACTTTTGTACCTTAACCTGCGTTTACACTTGCAGTTGGTCGTTTTTTAGCAAGAAAGTGCCTTTACGTTGTTATTTCGCGAGCACGTGTAACAACAGAAAACCGCATGTGGGTCACTGTTTGTAAAGAATGTTAGAAATATATTTTATTCCACCCATCACTGTGAGCACACTGTTATTGAAGTGTACCCATTCAACTCTCCATTTTGCCAAAAATTTCAGCAGCTAGCATTTTGTTGTGGCAACTTAAGAGTTGCATAACATTTTGCTTTGCTTTTCTTGTGCTGGAAAATGTAACTTTATTTAAATGTTATCCTACAATGAAAATATGAAGGACGTTACTAAATGAATGATATTCTATTAGCTGCTTCCCGTATTTATATTTAGGCTTGTCAGATTTGAGCTTATACAACAGAAAAAATTGAATTTTAAAGTAATTGTTCAGATAAATTAAGATAAATCGAGGAATTCGCAAAAGCGATGAATCTTTTTCTCAATTGTTGTGACAATATCAAGTTGTCAGATACTATGTGGCTGGCAGCAATTGCAAAGCATTTACAATTGTGTGCGTTGTACTTGTTTTCCTAGTAAAAAATTCATTTCAGTATTCTCGGGTTCCGCAACAATTAATTCTATTTGTGGGTCATCCTCGTCTATAAAATGAGTGTAAGAAACAAGAGCGTTGCTATTGTTATTTTGATTCAGCTGAAAAATTACTGCATCAAGCGTAGATTTTTCCATCCTTAGCGCATTGAAATGCCGAAGCATAACAACGATGTATTGCTTTCGAAGTCCCTTCTGTGTAATATGGCATGCATTTGATATACAGACTTTGGCAGTCTAATATGATTTGTGTCACTTGAAATTTGCCAATCGGAAGATATCTACTCCGGTTACTTTTTATAGTAGTAGTTTGATAATTGTAAATAGATGTATTATGTGGCCTTTAAAGTAATGGGGGGAGGATGTATAGGCACAATTATATCTTGATTGAGCCCGGTTGTTACGTAAACGTTGGGTTATGACCCTAGACAAAATCAGAATAAAAACAATAGCTCATCAACCTATCAAATGGTCTTACTAACTAAATCTAACTACTTAAGGAGGCCGACAGCGTCAATTGAATGCTCTTCTGATGTTTTTTTTTTGCCCTGTTTGCATTACTTTTGCGACAGTGAGCCAACGGGGTTTTGAGGGATACTCAATAATTTCGCCTCTCCCCCTAGTTCTGTCTTAATGGCTAACAAGGTAATATCCGACTTCTAGGATTGACTAATACTAATCGCTACAACCATTTTGCTTCACACTCATAACAATGCTATGAAAAGCTCTTATATTATCTTCTGCATTAAGTTGTCATTCCCTTTTTCGTAAGTTTCGACTTGCACACAGCATCTATAACGTTATGGAAAAAGGATATATCACACAAGAGAGAATACAGAATAATAAAAAATATCTTTCTAATACGCTAATAAGCATTTTGATGAAACAAAAAATTAAAAGGGATAAATCATTGAAGGAACACATAAGATAAATATTGGCATTTAGCATAATTATTTAAGAATGGGTAATCGCACTACCTTAATCATTGTGACAAGTCTGTTCTAAAAGTTCGCAAGCAAGCTTGAGTAAGAATCATATCGTGTAATTCATCTATGCGTAAGTCGTATATGCTATCTTAGTGTAAATGCTACGAGCACACTAGATTCAGTAATTCTGAAATGCCTTATTTTTGCTTGTTACAGTGTTGTTTGCGAATAAGACATTTACCTTTTTTGATCACTTGTTGCACAATCCTACAAGGAATATATACGTTCAGCTATGCGTACTAATTATAGTTTGTGTACAAAGGAGGATATACTTTCCGTTCAGTTTACTTGTATCAAGTTCTTATGTTACAACTTATACCATTGAATTTTCCATATTATTACAAACCTAGTTAATTTAGCAAGAAGTACAAAGTGGAACCAATTTTGGAATAAAAAATTTAAACCACGGCTTCTGCTATTTGCATTTACAAAAAGAAATGATTTACTAAGCGTATGGCAAATTTTGTCTTTCGAGTTGTAAATTCAGAATTCTAGATGTAAATCTACTAACTTAATCGGCTCATAAATAACTCTATCTCAGCTCAATTTATATATATAATTTAGTGATGTTAGCTTCCACCGCCAAAAATTGCAGCAAAACCCGAAAGGTTTCAGCTAATATAGTAAACGCCTTACCATTAATATTAGAGCTGAAACAATTGGTAAAGAAATATAAATTGGAAATGGGCATGCACTATCGTCCTACATTGATAATGCTAAAATAAGGACTTTTTTAAAAGCTTTTTTATATCTCTAGCTTGCTGGTATGCGATAAGGTTATGACATGATAAGCACAATTACGATATGAACATCAGACTACATGTTAAAGCTATCATCAATGCTACAGCCAAGCGATGCAAGCAAGTCAGTCAATGAATTATACACTGACAGCTATTTTTTAAAGGTAAAGAAGAGTAATAGCAATGATTCAAGTGTTCTCTCTTTTGCCCTCAAGAAAACTACTTTTAATACCATAGCATGGGTTAGTAATTATTCTTAATCAACCAGATAATTTCAAAATCAAAAATTCAGATTATTACCTTATAAAAACAGGTGAATCGTCTAACAAAGTTTTGAAAGTATAATAAAAGTTCCCCGGATATCAGCATGGTTTTTTTATATACAGAAATCGTTTAGAATATTTATATGCTATGCGCAGAGAAAGCCACATATGATATATATTAACGAAATGAGCATGAATATGGCATTTCCATCGAATAGTTCACAACAGTTTTATAGTCAGTCGCAACATTGCGTTTCAACGTTCACATGCGGCATTTTCACATTCTCTATAGACAGGAAATTTGAAATTAAGTTTTGTATTGTAACAGCTTTTCTTCCTATTACTTATGTGATTGATTCTCATAATGACGAAATTTGCATGCACTATTGTCAAACACAAAAAGATGCACATCAAAATTTACACAAAACCGTACTTATATTTTCTTGAAACAGTTAGTCACTGCAGCACTATTCGATCATCTTCTCTATGTAACCTAGCAGAATTATAAAACAGTAGCATGCTCTATTTGATGCACTTAAAGTTTCTCGATGCTACATTGTCGTTTACGCAACTATTTCACAGAAATAATGGCAAAGTCAACAGATGGAATATTCGTTTTCACGCAAGCCTGAATAATCGAGGTAGGATAATGTATGTATACTTCCAAATAAAAGGGAGCAGATTTTTGAATAATTGGCCACGTTGGAAGCTGCCGCGCATGAGAAAACTAAATTTGGCTAGAGTGGACGACAAATCGTATTATTCTGCTGCCACAGCGTATAGAACTCGCATGTAGAGTAGTTTAAAACCCAAAGTAGAGATTGCTTTTACAAAAAGCTAGTGCGCTTTACGTTAAGGTGTGTAGTATTCGCTAGACAAAGTAAATAATTAGAATTCCTTAATAACATTCACAGTCAAACAGATATTGCAAGGTACATACTTGGAATGTCACAAGTGAAAGCACGCAATGCGCAGCGACCACAACATATCATTATAGGAAATTTGTTTAAAATGAGAAGCTACTATAAATATTTAAGGATGCGATAATGGTTTTATGTAATATTAAAAAAAGGTGATAAGACATTTCAAATTCTATGAATCCTCCTGATAAAGAAAGCGGTTTCTAAACAACGAGAAGAGAGAGAAATCGAGGCAAGCTGAATTGCGAAACTAAACTCCATAAAATATTTTGCAAAAAGTTGAAAATGCACAAAAAACATGTACAAGCAAGAAGCATACTTTCGCAAAAAACTCAAGAAATTCTACATTAGAAAGAAAATGTTTCGATAAAATTGTACGCCTTCTATACTGTTATATAGTGCAAAAGCGTAGTGGGGCCTCGAGGAACCGTTCCAATGAGTAATACTGTATGAATTTCAAGTGTTATCAACTTGAAAATCATGCATTGAAAAAATTTGCATACACAATAAACACAAGCTAACCAAAACGCTGCTTTGATAAAGAATACAACAACGTACCAAGTACAGCAAGCGATGAACCTGCAGCACCCAATGGTGTAAACCGACTACCAAACACAACAACACTAGTTAAAATAAGAAATATTCGTTTTATTGTATTAGCAACCGCATGGCTAACCGGATTTAATCGCCCTAAGGCGATGAAAGCAATTTCATTGTATAAGTAATACCACAATCCAGAGCTAATAATATGTCTTAAAACTTTTTGCGGTGTAATTCCTTTAGTGAGACCATCAGTAAGAACCGGAACCCATTTCGTAGCGTCAAGAAGCAAGAAAGGAGAAAGCATTAATGCAGCAAATATTGTCATTATCGCATAAATATTTGCAGGTGTGATATTTTTACCAATTTTCGACTTGTCCGACATCGTTACTTTTGCCTCAATACCACGCATTGCAGAACCTATATTTGATAGCATAGCTCCACTTAACGCTTTCCAAGTAAATGAAAGTTCTTTTAATGAGGCCAACCCAACACCAAAGATGATGGGAAATAAGCACAAATAAGTTAGAATAGACATTCGAGCCCCCAAAATAGATGAAGATAGTACAGCAGTAAAGGCAGGTTCAGCAGCCTTAACAATGTGTACAAAGCTGATCGCTCCTGCTCCAAGCGCTACAACTGAGGCAACATGAACCATAGAATGCCAGAAAGCCTGAGAGATGAAAGGCCAATAAGCTTTCACACCCTTCTTGTACAATTGAGGACGTTTTCTCCACCCTAGCAACCATGGAATAAGGAAAATTGGTAGACCAACGTACATTTGGAGGGTAGCAACGGTATAGGGTAGCGGAAAAAGATTCAAAGCTTTTTTATTTTCAATATTGTACAAAACATTGAAATAATACCACAAAATCAAGGAACTCATTGTAATCAGAGAATCAAATACAGAAGTATCACGCGACCGTTTTAAGGCTGCTGCTGCAGCAGATTGAGCAGTTAGATGGGCATGCGTTAAAGGCGATTCTGGCATGGCAGGATTAAGCGTTGTGGCAAATTTTGCGGTCGGGGTCGTTGACATCGCCAAAATAGTGGAACTCTTGCGATGTAACTTGTCTGCTGGAGTGATATGTCGAAAACTATTTCGGACAGGCGTAAATTTGGAACCAGGCACAAACCTTGGTGAGTTCCCAACGAATGCGGAAGAGTCTGAAGAAGCATCTTGGGAACTTTGTTGTATCTTGTACTGGGACCCGCAAAGAGATTTCCACGTGTTCGAAAGCCGATATATTTCTCTCTTACTCGAAGCAAGACACCCTTTATCTTCACGGTGCAACGGTACCCAAGACTTCTGCCTTGGAGATAGCAAAAGATGCTCCTCGACGAGCGACGCTGTTGCTTGGTGAAGGCAAAAAACAAGGAATACAAACAAGGTTCTGTTTCCCATTGTAGAAGCTGTACCCGTATAAAAAGAAATCAATGCAGATACTACATACAGGCCATATTATGGTACGAGCACAGCAAACAAAAGGTTAAAGGTGACATGTAGCAACAAAATGAACATGCAGAAGCTTAATTGTACTGAAAAGCCGAAAGCCCACACGCGCCAATTTCACACAATGCCCTGTTTTCTACATGTGCTACCATGCCTACTAGTCTCGAGAATGGTCGCGCTGGAAATTTCTTTTGTCGATCCTCTACCCCACTATAAACTCTCGCAGCAATAGAGTTAGTTGCACAGTAAGAAGAACACAATCACACATGCCCAAAGATATTAACATCAAATTATTTTAGAATGTATCTTTCTTAGGAATTCTTAATCTATCTTTTCATGATATCTATGGTCATTTCATAAGAAATCTCTGATACGTCGCTTGGAATATATCCCGGGGAAGAAATATGCATTTAATGCTTTTATCTTCCCCCAAAACGGTCAATTGCAGAAAAAATTACAACTGAAAAAAGAAAAATTCCAAAAGTAATTTCGATACAAAGCTTTCTTTGTCATAAAATGACAATTTCTTCTAAGATTGCATGGAATTTGCCACGTAACTCCACTACCAATTGAGATAATAAGTCATACTTTACAATAATGTATTTGCATATATGCAAACATATAGAACACGAGATATAGCGGTAATTCAAAAAGCGCAAACAAGAACGATGTTATATTATATTAAGCACATCATCCTGTCTAAACCTAGGAATGATAGGAACGTCGCTTTTATTGCATTTGAAATTCTAGGAATTTAGTCACGTTCCGCCAATCGATGTTGCTTGCTGTCGGCTAGTTTTATCAATTAATTATGTCATAATAAAGTATTGAGTTGCTTGTGTTTTATTACGAAAGAAACTTAATCTATATATCTTGTTTAAAAATGAAAACATGTACGTTTAGAAAATATAACAAAGACAATTTGTTCTCGATCTTCTACGCACTATGAAACTTAAGTATTCCCACGTCTAATTCTAAACTATCCTACGTGGGGTATTGTTAAATGTAATGTGTTGATGGTCTAGGTATCAATGTGGATTAATGAAATGTATGTTAATTAACTTAGTGTTGTTATGGGTGACGGGAGCTAATTGTCACGCTACGGTGAAATGCTTTATTCATCAAGTCAGCTTTGAAGTGGAATGTGATTAGGAAAATGGTTAATGAAAAGAATGTCATAAACTACATAAGTAATTTGTACCATAATTGCCACCATTGTTACAGGCTACATTACTTCATCTCAATGTATTAAAGAAAAAGATGATAAGCAAATGCGGAAACCTTGAGTGCTGCAAAATTTTACCATTATTTACTTGGCAATCGTAATTTCAATTCCGCTGATATCGATATATGTTTGGGATTCGACAACGCATATTTTTAAAATGAGTAAAAGTATGCTGCTTAACTTTGATGCAAACGCATCTCAAATTCTGGAGTCACAAAAAACGATAATTTAATAGAATAAAATCATCATTGAGAAAATTACTGAATATTTCTAAATTATTCTGTTGTGAAGTCTTTTTTAAGGACAATTATACGACGGAGAGGATGATGTTGATATTTATTATTACATTACCGTGAGGTTACGCAATGATATTTTGAATGTATTGTGCCGTTTTTGCCAGGATTATTACACAACTCTAAAATATCTAAGTAAATGAATTTTGCTTAGCGAGATATCGCGTGTTGAAGAACATTCCAGATCCCTTGTGAACGTGTTGGCTTAATCAATGTAAGAAAGATAACTACATAGTAAAAGGGTCATTTTAATAACGATAAAATAATTATAACAATATAAAACATTAATTAAAATACTTAAGGATAGGTGGCCCACTCTGTCGTGATACCACTGTTACAACCCTTCTCCCGAATAAGTACTTAGCTACTTCTGATTTTGCGTTGCATAACAATGTAATTTTAATGCTTCAAATTGATGCAACATAATATACTTAAACAAATTCTATGACCTCTATATAACTATTTAAAATGAAATAATTATATAGAGGTAGGACACAAATATATAGTTCATTCAATTTCAAATGTTACTTTGCGTAAAGTGCTTGTTCTCCTTTGAGGCCTTGTTAGGAACTTAGTCAACGAATGGCCAGACAACTTTCTTTCTGTATCGAATTTCCTTGTAATAAGAGTGTTAGATCATTGTTTGTTCTAGTAGAAAATATTAATTGTTCAGCTTTGAATCGAGATTTTTCGAAGTCTCCCTACCTGCCCATATAAAAAATATTTTTAGTCAGTTTTTCACATAGAAATGTTTCTGTATCAGAAAGAAGCTTCACTCTCATGGAAATAACAGCTGCGTGTATTTACTGTGAACGTAGTGTTTTCTGTGAACTACTTCTATTAGAGTTAGTCGCGTTCTTCCGATCGTATTCTATCGACTCCGGCTGATAATAGTTTTTTTATGCGGTATCTAGTTCCATTTAGTTAACAAGAAGGGCATTTTCTATAGTTCCTTAGATAAAAAATAAAACTTACTCTACGCTAATAATTACTGTCTGCTGAAGTAAGAAAAGAAAAAGGAAAATAATTCATTCCTTCAGTCATCTACACCGCACGAAAAGAATGGGGAATACTACTGTTTTCCCTTTCCATTTTTCAAGGCAGTAAATTGAATGCGTCTGAATCGCAGGAAAATCATCGGGGGAAGTCCTGTATTTCCGATTGCTGCGATGCCGCGGGGTTCGACGGGCTAATTCGTTTCGTATGTATACTGCAATATCCTTGTGGAAAAACTGCGGGTTATTGATTTTATCTATCTTAGAAAAGTAACTATGTACTAAAATGATAATTTGCGATAAAAGAAAATAATTATAACAAAATAAAATGGGCACCCCGCTGTGGCAATACCACCGTCACATTTATTTCCACCAAAACAAGAAACATGAATTTCAATCATATTTCTAGTAGTTACAAGCGCTTTAAATATTTCCATTTTTCAGCGCTTATTAATATCACTTGCACAAAAAATACATGCTAGTTCACACTGCACGCCATTAAAGCATTCTTTCATAAGGAAACTTCGGCCCCATGCTAAAATTTGCAAATTTTAACTGCAAATCACTTTTCTCGCTAATCTGTTGTCCGAAAAGAGTTTTGTATAGAGCTACTTGAAAGCTTGTCAGCTAAGCTAGCTGTGTGATTTACTCTCGCTCTCGTTTGCTCAGGTGGGGCAACATCCTGCCTACAAGATAGAGTATGTGGTTAGAGGTACCTCGATTCCTGTTATTCAAAGCTGATGAAAGGGATACACCAACTGTTTATTCTTCCCGGGTAAATCAAAGCTGAAGTGCTTATTAACCATTTCTACGTATAGGTTTTGTTTCGGCGCGGCTACAGTACTTGCTGAGCACCCCCACGTTTTTCCTGCAGGGTGCAGATTTCAATAATTTTTTCATACAAAGGCGAGGTATTTCTTTGTTGTTGAAATGTAACTTTTCTACCTCTAACCCCCTTTTTCTACCGCTAATCTTCTTTTTTCTGTCTCGCGGTGGTGCGTAGGTGCAAGCAGCTGGATCTGGGTTTGAGATTGTCATGAAACGAGTTACGCCGCTATCTTTATTTTGCATATCTTCTCAAAATAGTATGAGTGTTTCGCGTCAATACATACAATCTTTGTGTGAGCTCAAGAGTTAGTCTTTGTGTCAAGAACTTTTGTTCGATTATACTACTTTTTCAGACTGTTTTCGTCGAGTTTACTTATTGCGGTTGAACTTCCTCTTCGACTTTTAGTAGCAGCACTTGCAGTAAGCACCCTTTTTTTATTCCTTTCGCTGCTTTTTCCTTATACCCTTTCGAAGAAACCGTTTGTTAATCTCAGAAAATAAAATACAAACTCTTTGTTAAACCTCAAAACTCTCCTTTATTGCAAAGCAAGAAGTGGGGCAAATCATTTAGTTCCAGGTTATTTCTCTTATTCTTCTTCCCCGTGCTTCTTTGCTTGATTGGAACACCATCGTATATACCCGAAAACGTGGCCTGCGTATCCTCCTGGCTCTACTAAATGCAAGACGGATATCTTCTTGCATTTAAAACACTAGCTATGATGCCATCGTGTGTTTTACAACAAATCGACACTCTAGCGAAAAATTGCAAAGATTATCCGTTTTAAATGAATCAAAGAGATTGCATATTAGAAAGGAAAAGTCTGCATCGTTTTTGTTCTCAACTTCAGTGAAAAAAAGGAGAAGTAGGAATGAATAGTCTTTAGCTACCGGAATCACTTAGGTTCTTCGCCTTTATAGAGAACCTTCTTTATTTTTTTTTGATCTACGGAGTCGTGGCTACCTTCATTTTCTTTACATGTCTATAAAATTAACCTTTGTACTACTTCCTACGTGTTTTCTTTTACCAAAAGGAAGAATTCATTGCTTTTTTTTTGCCACTGCTGCTAGCAAAAAGCATCCCCATAGTGTGTGACGTTCATCCATGCAAATATGTTTCTGATTCTATAGCACTCTCTTTTTTAGGTGATGATTCATAGTTTGCTGCTTTATTTCATCGATACAACCCCCCCCCTCTCTTGTATTCAAACTCTCCTTCATTTCCACATTATTTTTTCTTCTCCCTCTTCGTGTGCCTAGTTCTCCTTTTAAACTCTCTCTCTCCTCCCTCTGGCTAGCAGAATCATTTTCAGTTCCCAGAAAACGTCACAGCATCCCATTGTAGGCAATGATACACTTTGTGTGTATGCAGTCTGACTAATTATTTCTATCGATGAATTCACCTCAAATGAAGAAGGGGGGCTCGAATTCCCCGGCGGAATCGGGTCATGGGAATACCCATTCACCTGGAATTGAAGTTCTCTTGAAAGAAATCCTTGATAAAATATCAAAGAGCGCCAGTAATCGAAAATTGAAAACCTTTAAAGAGAATTTTAAAATGTATGGCGAGAAATTAGAATTGGCACAGCTCCCTCCTGAGGAATCTTCAACCATAGACACCGAAATCATTGCCTCTGAACTAACTGTCAATGGCAATATTTCATCCAATGCCTCTCCTCCTTCCTCTGAGCCATTGAAGAGAGGACGCTCTACGGTAGGCCGTATCGATGGGAGAGATCGCCAGTCTTCAATTATTTCAGCGGAGTATTATTTTGAAGCCTTGAAATTGGCTTGTGATACGAAGGTTTCCAAAGTCGTACAAGCTACGATTGATGGAATTCAGGTATACCCCTCTAGAGTAGTAGTATGGAAATAGTTTCATTGGAATTTATTTTTTGTTTAAGTGGTGTAATGAGGAAGAATGACAGAGAGAGAAGGGATGTGGAAAGCATTCCTTTAGGGAGTGAAAATTTGGAAAATGGAGTGCATTTAGAGGGATACTTGGATTTGAATTTTTTATACTTTTTTCTTGATGCTTTTCATCCTATTTTTTTTTGTATAACAGCGGCTTGTTGTAGCTGGATTTTTTGTTAATTATACTCATGAGAATATCTCTATGATGGAGGATGTGGTCTATCTTGTTTGCCGATGTTTTGATCGGGCAGATGAAGGCAGTCTTATTCAGGTATACTTTTGATCATGGCGTTAGATTTTTCTTAATTTTTTGTGAAAAAGTTGCTTCTCCTTCTTTTAATCGCATTGATTGGAATTTCTTTTTAGAGTGGTTTTAACACACTTTCGATTTATTAGCTTTATGGTTGATTTTTTTCTTTTGTATGCTCTGCTGCTCTTGATAAGCTCTCTTGTTATTTTTTTTAGTTTGTGGGTTGACGTATTTACTTTGATGTGTGTTCTATTATTTATGTTATATACTTTTTTTTTGTAATTTTATCTTTCGTATATTTATTCGCTTTTTATTTTTTATTTTCTCTTTTTTTTATTTTTTTTTTAAAATTTTTTTTTATTCTTTTTTTTCACCTCCTTCTTCTCTCCCCCGTCTCTTCTCCCCCGTCTCTGTCCCCTCTCTCCCCTCCTCCCCTCTCTCTTCTCCC
>JADAQX010000858.1:0-21709 GCA_015476325.1 Cardiosporidium cionae
CAATACTAATCGGATCATTCCGCAATTCCTACTTCTACTACTATTTTCGCTTCTACTTGCCGTATGAATACTAACTAATTACTAACACCTATCATAATATCATATAATTCTTATTCCTACACTACTTTCTCACAGTACAATCACTTAACCTATGCCTTAATAATATCGTTCACACTACAATTACCTACCCTAATATTAATTATCATTCTTCTATCTATACTACTTGAGCACATTACAATTTTACTTGTTACAATGAAGATTAAAACGAAAAACGTGTGGGTGCAAGTTGCATATTTTCCCTTTTTTAATACATTGCGTGAAATGTTTACATGAAGAAAAATATCTTAAATTCCACGTAAAAACATTTTTATGATACTTCATCTTCGCGGGTGAATTTACTCAAAAAATAACAATTTACGAGTGATGCCTATTGGTGAGTGTACATTTCATCTAATGAAGCATATCATTACTAAAATAACTGCTTTGAGGATAGTTCACTTTTTGTTTTGGAACCATGAGTGAAAGTTATAGCTTTCGGAAATATTACTTCGAATATTAAAAGATAGCAATATCGAGTAGTGTCATTGCGAGTACTGGAAGTAAGCTAGAGAACATTCCTTCCAATTCGATAACATCGATATCTCTTATGAAATCTTGAAAGCTAACATGTACAGCATTCATTCCTTTTAGTTCTAAATGCAAATGATGAACAAATATTTTTAGTAGCTCGTACAGCGCAGCTCTTATTTTGCCATAAGCTAAATTTTGCTGTGCTACGACCAAGGAAAGCGGCCAGAATTTTCGCTGCAGTTTTCGAGCAACAAATACTGCAAGTTACATCCTTCATCATGTTCACAAAGAGAAATTGCTTCTTATAGCAATGCGGAGAAAATGGTTTACAAGTCCTATTCTACTCCGTTCCCATTGAGTTTGCCATATGTTTCCTGCCATACATTATCTTATCCGAGGTAGGCTGTTAAGTTAGTTCATCAAGCGTAGTAGACAGAGCGTTGTAAATTTTGTTTTGTCATTTGGTAGTTCTCTTTTTGGAAACTGGAAAACTGTGTCGGTTCTATTTACCACAGCTCTCTTTTTGTGGTTAGTGAAGTTAACAAAATTGCCCCTTAAGATTCTCTGTTTTCTTACTTATCGAGTGTTTCGATGTTAGGTAAGAGGAAATTTAGGCAAAACTCACATTAATGTCATGTTTAGGTCCTCTATAAATGTCTCGCATTGATTATTGCAGAAGGGCCCCACATTCCAAATGACTTTTGCTAGCCACTCTAATATAGTGCCTGCATCACAGCATTTGCACTCACGATGAATACCAGCGCTAAAATGCCATTTTATTTGTCTGTTTTCTTTCATTTCCTTTTTACCCAATTACTTAACTACTAAGACTGCTAGACTTTCGCTCATCTATTTTGAACTGTTGTTATCGCAACCCTCTAGTGCTGTAAATGATGGGCTAGAAGAGCCTCAGCAATTGATTATTTCTTATATTGCATCGTAGATGGGCTACAACCGTCTTTCCTGGCTATCCGAGTCCTCTCATAGCCAGCAGTATTTAACTCTCCTTCTCTGTAATGGACGCTCCTGCCTCTTCAATCCATCAGGGTACTGATGGGATTTCTTCCTCTCCCCATCCGGATTATGCAGCGCTTTCGACACTTTCGGTAACTCCATATTTTTCAACCAGCGAAAAGGAGTCCTCTGATATTCAAGAGAATTCCTTCAGCTATGAAAACTTTCATTTTGATTTTGAGGATTCTTTGCGGCTCCATCAATCCGAGCATCAGTTTTTGCTGTCTCATCAGGGCTTTTTGCGAGCTGACATTGCCTCGCGGACAGGTAGAGGAAAGCACTCTATTGTTTGTAGGCATTGGCTGAAGGGTATGTGCATGAAAGGTGATTTTTGTGACTTTCTGCACCAACTAGATTACGCTCGAATGCCCGTTTGTCGCCATTTTGTGAAATATCGCTACTGCGCCGACTTAAAGCGAGGCCTTTGCCTTTTTAAGCACCCGTTAGAGACATCTAATTTAGAGGAACCAGCTGGAGCTATAGGAGCAGAACTCTCTGGTGGTGGTGATGGCTTGGACATCTACAGTGATAATTTCGGTCGTCTTACAGAGTATCCCGCCAGGTCTGCTAATGCAGCTTCTTTTGAGGGGCAAACACAGACTCAAGCAGAATGCATACATTATTTTCTTGGGTTTTGCAAACTTGGTCCAAAATGTCGGAAGAAACATACTTCCCTGGATCCCAGTAAATTGCCGGAAATGCTCCCAGATTGGTTCTTGTCTGTTTTATTGGCGAACAAGGTTAGGAGGTTTAAGTAGGAGAAATTCAATTTTTTACATGCACTATTTTCCTAAAATTATTTTGCATTGAGAGAAGAAATATGATTATAAGAATATCTACGCACTGTTTCTCTGTATGTACATGTACTATTTGAATAGCCTGAAGAAAGCAGTACCATTACCGCTTTATTTTTCTTGTAAAATGTTACGAATAATGCAATGCAGAGTGGGAAATATTGTAAAATAGTATATTTGTATAAATACTAACAATTTCTGACTATGAAACAATTTTAGAGTGATTTACCATGTACGAGATGGCTTCAATACGCCTATTCTCACTGTAAATCTATGAACACCGGATAATTTCTTCTTATGCTCTTCATTACGCCTTTCTTCGGTGAAAATAAACTGAGACGCTAGAGTTATCTATTTTATTTCATATAATAGTATGTTTCCATGGATGCATTGCCTAGAATCCCTTATTATTGTATGGTGTGTGGTTATGACTATTTATTTCCTTACATGTAAATGGGTACAGGAAATATTCCCTTCCCAAGTGGATTCTGCAACGCAGGTGGCTATTGAAAAGGTATCTCAAGACTGCAGTCGGTTGAATTCTTCTGTAGCCACCAGCAACATCGGCGGGGGTCTACAGCATACGTCGAATCGTGGAATGACTTCAAAGGAAGAAGGATGGGAATCTCGTCAATCTAATAAAAAGGAAAAGAGTGGAGAATTTCCCCGTCCCGTAGGCGAAGCCTCAAAAGAAATAGAGACGCCCATGGAACATACAATTGCTGGTCTTACAGATGCATTGGGGAATGCAGCAATGCCCACAGATTCTATTAAATGCTTTATTATAAAGTGTAATCAGATGACAAACATTTACTATTCTGTGCAATTTGGAATTTGGGCCACCGGTCGAAGTAATACTCGAAAGCTGTGTGATGCTTTTCGTGCAAATCAACATGTAGTTCTTCTCTTTTCTGCAAATGAAAGTGGAGGATTTCAAGGTTATGGGCGTATGATGAGTTTACCAGTTCAAGGTTTACATGACGGAATTTGGGGAAACATATCCGTTAAATTAGGTGGAAATTTCAGAGTGCAATGGCTGAAGCAGTGCAAAGTGGAATTTGAAGAATTTGGTTATATTACAAATCCCTATAACCAGGATCTCCCTTTAAAAAAATCAAGGGATGGAACGGTAATCTAACACGGTGATGCACTTTAAATTCTGTAATTGCCATTCTTTTAAGTAGCACTGGTATCTTCTCCCTCAAAAAATGCTGTGGGGTATAGATTTAAAGACAGTCATTATTTTTTTAATGCGTTAAGCCCTGCTACTGAATATTTCGGTATGCTTTATAGAGTGCAACTATCTCAGTTACATGTTTTCGATTTGCTCTGTCGTAAAATGAGTTCAGTTTGTACTCAAGAAGATTGCAAGAAGACGTGAGAAATGTCTTGTTTTGTATAAAATTCCAATCGCATCTGCTTTAAATTATAGAAAGTAGCCGATGAACTGACGGGAGGAACGAATGGATGGAAGGAGAATTTGTAATAACGTAGCAAATTGTGGCATAGAACCATGCTCTATAAGTATAAAATGAACAGATGGTTAAAAGCAGCATATTTTGGAAGCGGAAAATTCATCATTTGTGAAATATGCAGCGTAGTTACGTGAGAATGATTAAGAATGACTACTACGTATATCTTTACACATTTTATCTGAATTTAGGAGCTGCCTTTGAATATTGCTGAAAAGCTATGTGGAATGATGGCCGCGGCTTCTGATGAAGATTTATTAGCAGGGACGCATCTAGAAAAGTCTACTCGTATTGATCACAAAACATTTTTTGTAGATCTTGCGAAAAAAGGTTTGTTAGAAAATGCAAATACCCAAAAGGGTTCAACGGGTACTAAAAGGGCTGGAGAGTCTACAACGGCGTCGGTTGAGTCATCCACTTCCTCTGCTAGGCCTTCCCTTCCTACACAATTTCATTCTGCTCATGAAACTGGGTATGCCTCTGCTGCTCAGTTTCAGCCTCCTTACTACTATAATTCTCAAGCAGTCAGCCATGGTGCGCGGAATTTCGCTGCCGCAGATAATTCAATGGGGTGCACTTCTGCGGTAGTAAATTTTCCTACACCCAATCCGTCTAGTACATTTGTTCCCCGAGGAGGACCTTGGGATGAAAGTTCTTTTTATTATGATAATACACAATTTGCTGCTTCAAATACTGGCATGAATTCATTCATGATGGGTAGATCTGAGGGTGCACCTCAGCGTAGAGGAGCTATTCCATATATGAATATTGCACCTACTGACTCGTATTCTTCGCAAGGACGTTGTCTGCAACAATTCGATCAAGTTCTGCCACCTCATGCGCAGATTCACTATTACGAAAATGCCCCTGCCTCATTGCCTTACCCCATGCCTCACCATCATCGACCTCCGCCGTAACCTGTACTTCGTGTAATTTGCAGTTCAATCAAGAAGACACTCTTGCTAGCAAACACATTCACAATGCAAATATCGAAGCAATGTTAACGTTATTATTAGAGCGATCAATTGCTATTACTATTCAGTAATTGATGCAAATAATATAGCGATTTCATTTTGGGTAAAGGCAGTCTCGAAAAACGGTTCATTTTAATTTGGTTTATACATGAAAGCTTTCATCTTTCAAGTAATCCCATAGGTCAATACCTTATTTTTTCTCTGGTCTGTCATTTAAGTATAGCTATTCCTTACTGGAAAATAACAACCTGGAAATACGTTTAAATCGTTTTTCTTTTATATTCTAAAGATAGTTTTTGGGTAAGTTGCGTGACGTGCAAAAGGCATATTCTTTGTTAATATTTTGTTTCCAATTATTCTTCGTTGAGATATTTTGATTTCAAGTATTTCTGTTCTATGATTTTTGCTGGTTTTATATTTGCTTACGTAGACATAAATCTTGTCTTCGTACTATTTTGATATATTTTTGTTTAACTGACCACCGAGAGTAATACTGACCACATCAAAAATTACTTCTGCTTAGTTTCATTGTGTTGTGCTGTTATTTTAACTATTTTTAATTCTATTCAAATTAGTGATAGAAGGTTGGAGTTTTTCAATAAAAGAATACATTTCAGTGTTGAAATGAAACAGAATACTTTTACTTTTTGTTTATTATATAAACTTTTTTGTAGAAATAAACGCAAGTAAATCATCAGCGCTACTTTTTTGCTGTCGTATGTATAAACCACTAAAGTTTTCTGTAATACTTGCCCTATCCTAATTGTAATATGCTAAATTGCATTCTGTCGCATTTTCAGCCCTCTTTAAAAGTCATACTATTAACCTGGCTATATTCGAATAATACGATTTGCTCCAGTAGAATTGAATGAAAACGTAATAGTTTCATTGCATTCGGCTTAGTTTCCAAAATGGACACTTGCCCCAGCATACCAGAACGAAAGAATGCTGTAACAGTGACCCCATAAATGTTTTGTTGCTAGAGTGCATCCAGCCATTATACACCATTCAGAATACAGAACTATTCACTTTACTACTCTTTCACTCTACGACGATAAATCGGGAAAATTTGAGTGTTGTTTAGCGTATGTCAAAAATTGTTACAAGTTTCAAATAAAAGCGCGGGGATGTACAATAACAACAATAGATGGTATGATTTTTAAATAAAGTTCAATTGTATGGCGAAAATAAATTTTACCCGCTATATTATGCGATTTGAGCAATGTTCATAGCCTAATCAAGTTAGCATGTAATTTGTATGCCTAATCTAATTTTATACAGCATTAAATAGTTTTGACAGTATGATGCTCTGTATTTGATTGATACAAGAAATATTCACAGCAATGCATACCTATTTTTGCTGTCAGTAAATTTTTTTAAGCATAAGAAACAACTTGCCACTTGTTGATAAACTCCTGCTATGGGTATTACGCTCTTTAAATAAAATAAACTGACTTCTTCTCAATTCTTTGACTTGAGAACAAGTCAGTTTCAAATAGGGGTTTGTTGATTTTAGAGAGGAATTTAATGTTTAGACATAAAAACGCAGTTGAGAGATCAATGGTTTAATTCTAGAAAAAGTTTAGTCTTGGAGGTGAAGATCTTATGAAAAGGAATGGGAAGACGCGAGTGCGTAAATAATTCTTTTAAATTTGTGTTTTATACTATTTTCTGAAAATGGCTAATTTGTACAACACCATTCAAGTTTAGCTACTTTACTCCATACTGGAATAATTACAAATAAGTTTTGTCCTCACGTGCAATTACATACTTCAATTAGTTTTGTCTGAATTAAATTGACAGTAGTCTACACTTTTTCTTAATTTCTTTTTTTTATATATTTATAGTATTTCACGCCCTTTGGATATTTCGGAGAGAGTCTTTAAAATGCAAACATATCTTAAAGCAGACATAAATCTCTTGTGCAGTTTCATATAATAAATATAAAATACCTTTAGCTCACTTTGGTTTGCAAAGAGGAAATCAAAAAATGATAATACTAAGATTTGCATTTTAGTTAAGGATAACTGTAAAAACGTGATTTTCTTTGATTGATGAAGGGACTAGTAAGAAGATGAATTGCTGTGTAACGAATGAAGAGTAAATTAAGGTGCAGCAGAACTCTATGCTAATACAAGATTTGTTTTTAAGGGAAAGTTAAGCTGAGTTGCTTACTACTATTAAATATAAATCACTAAAGAATATGCATCTCGAACACAAAAAATTCTAAAGGATCTCGTGCTCCCCCGAAAAGATTTATTGGCTAAAAACAAAAAGAATCGAGAAAAAGTAGAATTAGTTCTTTCCCCTATCCCTCTTTCGTCCAGTACTGCACTCCTCTCTTCCTCTATCGTCTAATATCCTCAGGGTCATGCAATTGTTTGTCGCCAATCGCGCATCGGTTGTATTCGCATGAACTCAGGTACATCCCGAATCGATTCACATTTAACTGCTACTAATTCTTTAAAAGAAACTGGTCACCGGATAACTATTTACTCCCTTCTTGAATTACGCTAAATATATATTATACTAGTTAATATTGGTGTTAGCAATTTTCTAATTGTTGCGTTAACACTTCTGTTTTTTTCAACTGCCATGATACTAATATTCAACGCTATAATAATAAGACAAAACTTTTATATCTAGATATTAGATAACTATTACTTTCACGCAGCTGGTTATAGCATTATATCCACACTCTTCATTTTCTTTTCTAGATTTACTGAATTTTTTTAAAGTTGTCCGCGACCCTCTTGCGTCGGTTTCAGCATCGCCAATTTCTATGTTATGATGAGTGGCAAAAATTAAGTATATGCCATTGTAAAGAAGTAATTAGAGAAATGCTCTTGACCTTTTGATGCCTTCTACAAGAATCAATAATAAAAGTCAAGAAGAGCATGCATGAAACAAATTCCCTTTCCTAATAACATTGCCACAAATACACTGTATTCGGCTGCTTACGCGCAAGAATACAAACCACAAAAAAGTAGTACGTTCTCCGCGTGTCCTCGTACTTTCTGTGACCTACTCGTTGAGTGCAGCTGCGGACATGTGACACGCAGCAACCGAGTTCACTTCCTGCTCTTTAAGCAATAATCCCATGTTCTGGATGAGTAACTTAATTAAACTGAGCGCTTTAGCATGAAAAGAACATTCATTCCTCTCACCGTGTGCTTTGACTCAAAGATGTAACCTCTCATGTGAAGTGCTGGTTATATCTCTTTTATTCACATTAAAAAATGTTTCACGGTGGCTTCTCATTCGAGAATCCATCTATTGTTCTGCCTATGTATTTTCATATATTATTGTGAATGCTATATGCCCTTTCCGTGAGCATGTTACAGTGAATGGGTGAAACTTTAAGAGCATTATCTAGGAAAGACAGCCTATGCAACATCTATTTTACTATTGACTTAATATCATGACGAGAGTACTCTCCTGTAAAGAATAGGTAAAAGAGAGTTCGTAAATTTCACTGCTCTTTCTTCTATCGATTTCCGTATTTTATATCTCACGTGAAGAGAGTGCGACGTTCTTGAGGTGAAATCTTGCTTTCTTAGAGTATCTTATATTTTTCTAGGGTATAATTCTCTATTACTTTCTCTCTTTTTTTCGGTTTCACGCAAGTGTCCTCTTCCTAGAAAGCGTTATTTGCATAATAGCTGATTTAAAACTTCAATCCATCATTTGTTTTTATTCTTACACAATTTTTCAAAACTATGTAACACATCAACTACTTACTCACCGTTCTAAATTTTTCTTTTTCGTCAAGAATATATACTTTGCTTCCATTCATTAGAAGGCTGTTCTCATGTTTGTACAAAACCGGAGAAAGAGCTTGTGACTGATTGAAGTTTCTCTACTTTAAATATTTTGTTGGCTGTCTCTTGAAAATTCTTATCTTTTGGAATTTTCTGAAGAAATGGATGGAAATCGTGAAGAAGCAAACCGTTGTCAGCAACTTGCTATTGAAACCTACCGGAAAAATGATGTGGCGAAGGTAGTACAGCCATATTTTCGCTGTGTTTCTATTCTTGCACCATTGCGTATAAAAAAACTGTTTTTGCAGCTTAACGGATGCGGTATATTTTTTCGTAATTTTGTCAAAAGTGATTGCACTATGAACTGTAGCAGTACTTTGATGAAGAGAAACGGCAGCAGATACCTTAGATACGTTTCCACTCTTTTTATTCTTAGAAAGATGCATGCAAAATACAGGATACACACAGTTTTTTAATATGATTTTCGAGAGGATGAAGAGGTTTGCATCTTCTTGTATCTTACAGAGGATGACCGTGTTAATCAATGTACATGGTATGCATATCTCTCTCTGTTGCAGGCGATACAATTGATTAAAAAATCTCAGAGGATGTCTCCTTGTAAAGAAAATGAAGTATTGTTGGAGATTTTTCAATCAGGGGCACCCCTACCCCCTCAATCAGCGCAGCAGCCCTCTTCCTCCACTACTTCCTCAGCGACTCCTCCCTCTTCCTCAGATCCCACGAGTATCTCTAATCAAGGTAGACCATTACTTTGTCACTATATTTGTATTTCTGTTTATGGAAAGACAGAATATTGAGTGTATAAAACGTATATTTCTTTTCTTGAGAGGATCATAAATGGATAGAGAAATATATGTTGGACATGCAAGAGGCAAGCCTATGTTTCATGAAACAAGGTATAATAGACAGGCTTTAAGAGAAGAAACAGAGAGATGTTAAGGCCTGTTCAAGCTTGCAATTTTAGTGGAAAAAGAAGAACTATTGAAGGATTAAAAACAAAATGCATGTCTCTTAAGAGAGTAAACTACACATTCACTAAATTTTAAGAGAGCTCTCCTTTAGCCAAGTTTTCGTTTGTTTTTAATCGTCTGTATGTAGAATGTTTTTTAATAATTTTACTTTGATGCGTGTGTATCACTTTTTTATTTCGAGATTAGGTTTATTCCTATCGTTGAAGATGTTGAAATATATGATATTCGGCGGATTCTCTCTTTTCTCTCTCATTCTATTATTTTGTTTTGTTTTGTAACTTCTTATACGCCTATAGAAGATTCCTCTGCTACCTACACAGATGAACAAAACTCACTTTGTCGAAGAATACTAAAATTGAGCAATTACTATGAAGTTTTGGGTATATCACAAGATGCTTCAGACGAAGTGATCAAAAAAGCTTATAAAAAGGTAAAATTGAAAGAGAAGGAGAGAAATGAGGTGAAAATGGAAGAGAAAGTAACCAGAGGAAGGAAAGTGCATTGCCAATTTTAACGAAATACAGACATAAAAGGATAAAAAATGGAGAAGGACTGTCTAGAAATTATCTCCAAATCCTTTTAGTGGAAAAAATTGAACTATTAGAATTTTTTAAGTAATATTTTTATAGAAGGAAGATGTCAAACCGTTTGCCTGTCTAAGTAGTAAGAGTTTTGCAATTTCAAATACATTTGAAATACTAAGAGAGACATCGATTGCCATTTGAAATACTGTTTGGTTTTTTCTATCCTCTCTCAACGCAAATCCCTCTCTCTTACCCCAGCTAACTCTCTCTCATCCCCTCCTTTTTCTCTCTCTCTTATCCCACACAATTCTCTCTCTCTCTCTCTCTCTCTTATCCCACACAATTTTCTCTCTCTCTCTCCTGTCCTCCCTACTTTTTCACTGTCGGTTACTTTACAGCCAACAAATCTTTACTACGGATAGTATTTTTTCTTCTTTTAAGTGTGTTTGATTCTTTGAAATAATCTTCTTTATTTTTTTTTTAATATAATGTGTGCATTAGTTGGCTCTACAACTCCATCCAGACAAAAATAAAGCTCCAACGGCTGAAGAAGCATTCAAAAAGGTGTGAGGAGCAGAAGATTCTGTAAAATTCTTTATAGATTCTGTTTTATTGCTTCTTCTTTATAGTTTTCAAGATTTGTTTTGTTAATGTGTGTATCTTCTCTTTAATTATCTAATTTCTGTTATATATTCTACTTGTATAGGTTTCTGAAATATTTCAATGTCTTTGTGATAAAAATAAACGACATATATATGATACATATGGTACGTCTAATAGAAGGAATATAAAAAGAAATTTAAATTTGAAAACTGTTTTGAGAAGAATTTGAAAGTATATATAGAGAGAATTCGATACAAAAATATTTGTACCATGATGAAAGATTTGAGAAAAATATAACAAAATTAGAAAAGAAGAGAATGAAATTTTAAATGGATTACAGTAAGAAGAATAGTGAAGATTACTGAAACCATTTTATAGAATAGAGAGAGTAGAGAGAGAGAGAGTAGAGAGAGAGAGAGAGTAGAGAGAGAGAGAGTAGAGAGAGAGAGAGAGTAGAGAGAGAGAGGGAGGGAGAGAGAATAGAGAGGGAGAGAGAATAGAGAGGGAGAGAGAATAGAGAGAGAGAGATGAATTGAGGGAGAGAGAGAGCAGAGAGAGAGAGTAGAGAGAGAGAGAGGGAGGGAGAGAGAGGGAGGGAGAGAGAATAGAGAGAGAGAACAGAAAGAGAGTAAAGAAAGAGAGAACTTTATACTTGGAGTATAATTTGTAAAAAATAATGATTTTTAAAAATTTTTATAATAAGGAGAAGAAGGGTTGGATCGAAGTGGCTCATCACAGCGGCGAGTTTTTGTTGAAGAAATGAATGCAGAGGTATACGATGGATATATAGATATTTTTTTTAAATGTAAGAATTCGTTTTTCCTCTTTATTTTTTATTGGTAGAGTTTCTTTGTTTTTTTAATACGTTGATGGATGTATTTTTTTTTTAGTCGATTTATTTTTTTATGTATGGGAATATTTATTTTATAAATTTTTATAAATGGAGAGAGGTATTTATTTTTTTTTTTTTAATATTATATATATTTTAAAGGATATTATTCGAAATTTCGTACGAGAAGCTTTCTATTACGGCGATCATGGGCAACGTAGACGTCATGCAACACGACGTGGTGAAAGAGAGTAAGGCCAAGAAATGAGAAAAGAATTGATGAAGAGAGAGTAAATTTTACAGAGAATAAAAAATATTGCAAAAAACAGTGAAGAGTATAGAGATAATAAAGGAGAAAAGCATTGCAACGTTTAAATTATGTTATTTCAATGAAAAAATAAAAAGGGAAGAATTTTATTGAAGATATGGGTGGATTTTTTCTTTTCATAGACGAAATTTCTGAAAAAAATTGCAAAAGTTTACTTTTATTTCTCAAAGTGCTATCTTTTGGAGTGTATTTGTATTTATATATATTTTTTTTTATAAAATATGTTTATCCAATTTTTATATATATTTTTTTTTTTAATAGCACACATTTTCATTTTCAAAATTTAGTACAGGTATGTAATATGGATAATGGATTTTTATAATCCTTGTAATATTTATGAATTTTATGTTTAAGAATGAATGAATTCTATTTTTAAGATAGATTTCATTTTCTGTAATTTAAAGAAAATTTATAAAAAAAAAATTGGAGGATATCCATTTTATGTGGTCATTCCAATGGCTATATTTTGAAAAAGAGATGTTTCACTTTTTCTTTTTAAAAAAATGTAATTTTAGAGAGAATTTTGTATAAGATGATGTTTAGAGAAAATGTTTTATTATATATTTTTTATTTTTTTTTATTTTTTGTTTTCAGTTTTTTTTCATCGCTATATTAATTCTTGTACCTTTACTCTCCAATATGCTTCGAAAATCTGATGTATGGATGTTTTGTATACATATTTGTTTATATTATATTCTCATCTTTCTTCTATCTTTTTTAATTCTCAATTCTCTAAAATTTATATATATATATATATATGAATAATTTTCTTTTTAAATATATATGTTTCTTTAATTTATAGGAAATTTTGTATACTCTTCATTCATTGAATGGATTTCCTGTTCATTTGAAGACTCCAACACATCATATTTCATATTTTGTCCAACAAGATTTTGATCAACAATTAAAAAGAAATTCCATCACATTAAGACAAGTATATATTCTTCTTTTTTATATTTATATATATATATTTATATATTCTTCTTTTTTATATTTATATATATATATTTATATACAGATTGAATTTCGTGTGGAATTTCAACATTTTCAAGAAGAATGTGAAAAAGAACAGAAAGAAACACGAGAAAAAGTGATGGCTGCTCGTTATTATGGCTTAAGTAAGATATGAAGTTTATATAAAAATATTTATTTTTTGTAAAAATGTACCATTTTGAAGGATTATATTTTTATATTTTTAATACAAAGATTGGAGAAAATGAAAAGAAACAAATTTTAGTTTCAAATAATTTTTATATATATTTTTTAATAGAAGATGAGTTGGCTCGCCTTGCATCGGATAGAGGACCCAAATGTGATATTTATCTTCATTTAAAAGTTTGTATTTAATATTTTTATATTTGTATTCTTTCTAAAATTGTATTTTTTTAATTTAGAGAAAATGCAAAAGGAAATTTTTTTCAGATGCTTCTGAAATTTTTTTTATTATTTTCTTCTTTTCTCTCCTTTCGTAGGCTTCTATTCTCTATTGTATTTTCTCTTTTTAGTCTTCTATTCTTTTTCTTTTATTCTCTCTCTCTATTCTCCCTCTGTCTATTCTCATTCTCCCCCTCTACTCCCCCTCCTCTCCCTCTCTCTCTACTCCCCCTCCTCTCCCTCTCTCTCTACTCCCCCTCCTCTCCCTCTCTCTCTACTCCCCCTCCTCTCCCTCTCTCTCTACTCCCCTTCCTCTCCCCTCCCCCCGCAATGTCCTGTGTTTTTATGAATATAAAATATTTTTTTTATAATTTTAAATTTTCAGATGCAAAGGTATTATTTAAATTGAGATTACCCATACAACAGAGAAGGAAAATGTCGTTTAGGACAGAAATTTGAAATTCTTTATATTAATAAAGTTTATGCACAGTCTTCATCATCTTCTCTTCATGTACAAAAATGTTAAAAGAGGCGATTTCTACAATTTTTAGAGTTTTCTAATCGTTTTTCTAAACAATTAGAAATGTATCTATTTTCGAAAATTTTCTTCATCTCAAATTCCTTTTTCATTATATTTTCATATTTAATAATTTTAACATCTCCATATCATAACAAAAGAAAAAAATAGTTTTTAAAATCCTATTTTAATATAAATTAAAATATAAAGAAGATGCATTTTTTGAAACACTTCAAAACAGTTTTATTCTACAAAATTTTAGAAACTTCAACTGTATACATTTTCCTTCTCTTCTTCTTTTCTTTTTTCATCCATACGGACGATGAGATGTTGTAGAACGATGTGAAGAAGAATACTTTTGTGGACTCTTTCGATGTTTAAATTTATGAGAAGAATAAGAAGAACGATGCTGAGAAGAATCTTTCTTTTTAAAAGAAAGATGTTTTCTCGTTTTTCTTTCGATGGAAACTCTTCGAGGAGAAGAACTATCACTACGTATTTGTGTCATATCTGAAACATCATCTCCTATCATTTCTTCTTTATACACATATCCTACAAAAGAAGAAGAAAGAGATAGAGAAAGATATATATGGGATATGTATTTTCATACATTATTTGTTTTCTATATGTATTTAAAGGAAAGTATAATAAAGTGAGAGAGAGAGGTGGGAGGGCGGAGAGAGATAGGAGGGAGGGGGTAGAGAGAATAGAGAGAATAGAGAGTGAAGAGAGAGAGAGGAGGGAGGGGGTAGAGAGAATAGAGAGAGGGTAGAGAGAATAGAGAGTGAAGAGAGAGAGAGGAGGGAGGGGGTAGAGAGAATAGAGAGAGGGTAGAGAGAGAGAGGAGGGGAAGAGAGAGTGAAGAGAGAGAGAGGAGGGGAAGAGAGAGCGAAGAGAGAGAGAAAGTTCATCCCTCATAAATACCATCCTATAAGAAGATTCCAAACCTTCCCAGGGATAAGGCGATTGGATTCTTTTTTTTAATTTCTTGTTTTTCTACCTCCTTTTTATTTAGAACCATCTCCTATACAATCTACCTTTTCATATAGAAAAATGTTCATTTTTTTCTATTGGTATAGAGATGTTTCTTTTACTATTTCCTCTATACACACGCACGTTTATCCTCCCCTCCATCTCCTCCCCTCTCTCCCTCTCCCCCCCTACCTCTCTCTCCTCCCCCCTACCTCTCTCCCTCTCCTCCCTCCCCTACCTCTCTCCCTCTCCTCCCTCCCCCTACCTCTCTCCCTCTCCTCCCTCCCCCTACCTCTCTCTCTCCCCTACCCCCCCTTTCATACGATGGTAAGATCGGGAGGTATACACCTCTGTGTTTTTGTTTTTCCAATATTTTTTTGGCCGTTCTCTCTCTGGAGAAAAACGTTCTCTACTTCTGGAGGCATACGAGTAGCGTCGTGAAGTTTCTTGTGAGTGTTCTTTGAAGGAGGAATATCTCTTGGACCATTCCCCCCTCTGTATCGATACATCTTCATACTTTTTTCTACTTCTTTCATGTTTATATGGAGAAACTTCTCTATGAGAAGCTTTCTTTTCTGGACGATCATTAGAAGATGTTTTTGTGTGCTTCTCTTTTTTGGGTGAGAGCGCTCGTCGTTCTCTCTCTCGATGAGATAGATGCACCTCTCTGGATATACTTCTCTTTCTATGAGGGGGTGAAAGGGTAGAGAGAGCCTCCTGTGTATCTCTTGGAGGCGGTGTAGGCGGAGGGGGCTCAGAGGGGAGGGGAGGTGTCTCGTCCATCCGGAGGGATGCCTCCACCGGCTGTAGAGACTCAGATGTGAGGATAGTAGGGGAAGGCAGCACTCTTTCAGGAAGAGAAAGAATGGCTGAAAAAAGGGAGGAGAGAGAGGGGGAGGATATGAAAAATTATGGGAGGAGAGAGAGGGGGAGGATATGAAAAACAAAAGAAGAGAGTGGGAGAGGGGGAGGATATGAAAAACAAAAGGAGGAGAGAGAGAGAATACAGCAAGAATGAACGAGAAGGGATGAGAAAAAGGGATAAAAAAGAAAAACTGTCATAATGAATCCTTTAAAAAACAAAACCAAACGATATAAATAATAAAAAATCGATTGTAGAGAAATATGTGAGAAAATGATAAATAAAATGTACCCTTGTATCTCTCTTGCACAGGCGGTATCGATGAGAGAATAAAATAAAAATATTTTCTATCGTTTCTATCCATTTCTTATCTCTTTCTCTCCCCCTCTCTCTCTTTCTAAATGACCCCATAGGTTTCCATCTGAGAAAGAATTCTTTACTTCCTCACATCTACTACAAGTTTCAGTATTCACGTACGAGTGATATGTGGAGAAGGTGGAAGAGGTAGCTGTGGAAGAGAGATAAAAGGAGATTTTTCTGGAAGAGGGGATGCATTTGCATCTTTTGAAGAGCCAGCGGCTACACACAGTGTGAAGATATCAACAGAAATAATGAAAAAAAATCATATGAAGAGGTTAAATGCTTCTATTTTCATTCACAACAGAGAGAGAGATAGAGAGAGATATATATATATGAGAGAGTGAGATAGAGAGAGAGATAGAGAGAGATATATATATATATAGAGAGAGAGATAGAGAGAGAGAGATATATATATATATAGAGAGATATATATATATATAGAGAGATATATATATATATAGAGAGATATATATATAGAGAGAGAGAGATAGAGATATATACTCATGTTTTCTCTGTAAAAATGGAGGAGCCAAAGCAATAGGATTGTGCATTTGGATAGACTACTTTACTTATCATGAATTACTAAAGAAAATTTTCTACCTTCTATCTTTGCCATATTTTTCATCTCTTTTTTCATTGAAGAATCGATAAGAGGCATCTTTTGGCTGGGAATGGCCAACGGAGCATCGCTGGAGGAAGGAAGAAGAGAAGGTGGCGTCTTTGAAATTTTAGAAAGCGGCTGTGAAAGATTCTCTGAAAATATATATATAATTATAGTAAGAAGAGATGGAGAGAGAGAAATGAGATGAGAGAAATGAGATGAGAGAAATGAGATGAGAGGAATGAGAGAGGAATGAGAGAGAAATGAGATGAAATGAGATGAAATGAAATGAGATGAAATGAGAGAGAGGAATGAGATGAGAGAAATGAGAGAGAGGAATGAGAGAGAAATGAGAGAGAGAAATGAGATGAAATGAATAGAGAAATGAAATGCAATGCGATGAGAGAAAAATGAGAGAAAAATACCAGAAATAAAAAAAATAAAAAAATTATCAAAAGAGGAAAAGAATTTTACCTGGTTTTCGTATCTGAAGTTGATCTCTTTGTTTCAGCCACATATTAATTCGAATATCACCGGCATTCACATGCCTATATATATGATATAAATATTTTAAAATAAGAGAAAAAGATTCACTCTCCTGTAAATAAATAGCTGTATCTACATGAATTTCTCCAGAGTGAAGGTGAAAATTTTTGAAGGAATGAATACAAAATATACATTTTTCTTACTTCTTATAAGAGTTTTATTTTTGGATTCCTTTCAAATATATTTCTCTTATTAAAGATGTATTTTATTTAAAAAAATTTTTTTTTCCTTTCCAAATTTTCTTCTCATTGCATATCTATCCACTTTTGTTTTAAGAAAAAAATAAAAACACACTTTTTATATTTTTTTTTTTATAATTATAATTTTATTTCATCCAAAAAGAAATAAAATTTTAGATTTTTAAATAAATATAAAATTTCTACTTTATTTCAGTATTTTTTTTAGCTTGTGGATCTTTCGTTTTCTTATATTTTTGCTGCTTTGTTTGATAACTATGCGCTGCTCGAACATCCGAACGATCATTTAATCTAAAAATTATTATATAAAAAAAAATAAAATAAATATATATTTAATAAAAAAATTCTTATGAAATTATATAAATATATATAAAAAAATTCTTATGAAATTATATAAGAGTTTCACCTTTCTGGAAAAGGATGAACTTTAAACCAATCATGATGAATTGCTTCTTGTGCTGTAATTCGATCTTCTGTAAATAATAAAAATAATTTATAATTATATATAATATTAAATATAATTATAAATTATTACCCTCTTACTAAAAGAATGTAAAAATTTAATACATTGGTAGATTTTATAGAAAGTTTTAGTATTTAAAAATTAAAAAAATTATAAATTTTTTTATTATAAAAAAATAAATATATGAAAACATTACTTGGAGACCAAGCAAGTAATTTCTTTAACAAATCCCATCCTTTTTCTCCTGCTCTGCATATAAAACGATGGAAATATATATAGAGAGAGAGATGAATATGAAATATAGAGAGAAGAAGAAGAGAAATATATAGAGAGAGAGAGATGAATATGAAATATATATATATAAAAAAAACAATTCTAATGTTTATATATATTTATTTTCTCTCCTTTAAATATATATTTCTGGATGTGTTTTAAAATTCTTAATATATTTAACTTTGTGTAGAAAATTGTTTTTGAGATTTACTGCCAACTAAAATTATTTTCTTTATTTTTTAATACTTTGGACTCATATAAAGAAAAATTATAATTCTACTCGAGAGTGAATGAATTTCGCCTTTCTTCTTCTCAATTCCAAAAATTTCTTCATCTCTCATCAATTCTAAAAACGTATCTAATATTTTTTTAAAAATATTTTAATAAAAAAGATAAACTTTTTAAAGGATAGCAAAAAATTTTACCCGTTTTTCTTTTTTATTGTTTCTTGAAGAAGAGAAGAATCATCATTCAAATGATATGGATGATCGGGATGAATGGGATTCAATTCAATTTGATTCCACATGGGAAGAGATTTTAAAGCTCTACAATTCTTCTCTGAAGGAATACCAAGCCTCTGATATAATATTAAAATGATGTAAATTTTATAAATAAAAATAAATAAAATGTCCATTCATGGATAGAATTTATGAAGAATCCATTATAGTCATTTATAAATTTATTTTTTTTTGTTTATATTTTTATTTTTTCATCAACTCTTTCTACTTTACCTCTGCTATTGTTTTGAGCATCTGAGATTCTTTATTTGCTGCAAATAAAGGAGTAGAACAAAGTAATTCTCCTAATATACAACCCACAGACCACAAATCCACAGGTGTTCCATAACTTTCTCCTCCTAATAGCAATTCTGCAGATAGAAAAATATCTAAAATTGAAGAGGAAGAGAGACGGGAGAGGGGAAGAGAGAGGGAAGAGAAGAGAGAGGGAAGAGAAGAGGGAAGTGGAGAGGAGAGACGGGAGAGGGGAAGAGAGAGGGAAGAGAAGAGAGAGGGAAGAGAAGAGAGAGGGAAGAGAGTGGAAGAGGGAAGAGAGGGGAAGAAGAGGGAAGTGGAGAGGAGAGGGGAAGAAGAGAGAAGTGGAGAGGGGAGAAGAGGGAAGAGAGGGGAGAAGAAGAGATTATAAGAGGGGGGAGAAGAAGAGAAAAAAATAGAAGGAAAATAGAAGAGAGAAGAAAATGGAAAGGAGAGAGAAGATGAAAAAGAAAAGAGTAGAAATGGGATGAGAAATAAAATAACAAACATAAAATTAAAGAGAAAAAACCGAGAAAATAGTAAAGAATATCAAAAATATAAAATTCTCACCAGGTGGTCTATACCATAAAGTAATAACGCGATTGGTAAGTTGAGGAATATTTATATCATAAAAACGAGCTAATCCAAAATCAGCCAATTTGAGAGTTCCATCAAAATCCATCAAAAGATTTGCACCTAAAAGAAAAATTGTAAAGGATGATGGGAGTTCATAAAATAGAGAAAAATCAGAAAATTAGAAAAAATAGAGAAAATTATGAGAAAAATATATATAAAATAGAAAAAAATAAAGAAACTTACAGTAAAAAATATATAAAATAGAAAAATATAAAAGGATAAATATATAAACAAACTATCAACAAAAATATAACAAAATTATGAGAAAACAAAAAATTATGCCATGGTATTCAATCTCTCTGTTTCTTTGAATAAATTTTACATTCTCATCAATAGTATTTTCATGAAATTCATACTTTTCACATCTCTATGAATAACATTATTTTTGTGACAATACTGCAGAGCACAGAGTAATTGCTGCATTATATATTTTATTTCTCCAATACTCAGCCACTGAAAAATATATATATAAAAATAAAAAGAGAAGAAAATTTTGTTTTGATAAGAAAGGAGAGCTCATTGAAAGCCTATCTTTTGTTGTTGATAAAAATATAATCTATTAAAATTAATAAAGAAATGAAAAATGGTTTATAAAAGTAATAAATTACAAAAATGATGATGACAGAGAAGATGGAGAAGAAAGATGAAAACAAATAAAGTAAAATCTGTCTATGAAACAAAAGATAAACAAAATTTATAGAAAATAACATATAAAAAAAACAAAGATGAGGAGAACATCTTCTGTGGTGATAAAAAAATCAAAAACTGCAAAAAATAAATAATTTTTATACATAAAAAAAAATAGAGAAGAATCCATCAATTTATTTATATAAAATAAAACTCTATAAAGTGTATTTATTATTTAATAAAAGCGAAAAATTTGTCTATGAAAAGAATATTTTCCAAAGAAAATAAAGAGAGAAATCTCCACTACAAAACGTACTCGATTTGGTTGACAAAAGCGTTCCTTTTGCTGTAAAAAAATTTTAACATTTTTGGCTAATAAATATATATAATTTATATATGTAATAATATATAAAATATAAAAATAAAATAAAATAATACACATGCATAAATCAAAAAAATAAAAATATAATAAATTCTAGTAAAATAAAAATATAATAAATGTAGTAAAATAAAAATATAATAAATAAATTCTAGTAAAATAAAAATAAATTAAATCTACCTTGAAATTATAGTTCAAAAACTGTGAATAAAATAGAAATTCAAACAAAATAAAATTTTTTATAAGACGTACACGTTCTTTTATTCCTTTTAAAGCTTGTAAATATCCAGATAAATCAAAAGGTAAATATTCAAAAACCATCCAAACATTTCCTTTTTCATTTGTTTGATCTTTTCTAGCTGAAAAAATCAAACAAAAGCGTCCAAAATATAGCTCATTTAGTTTATACTTTAAAAACCATTCATTTTTTATCTTTTTTCATTCTCAATCTCTTTTTTAAAGGAAATCTCTCAATTTTAATAAGAGCTCTTGCCTTCTCTCAATTCATTTCTATCAACTCTTTTCTCTCTCACTCTTTCTCAATTCATCTCTCTCTCTCTCTCAATTTTTTGACTCTATTTCTCCCAAGGAGTGCATTCTAGTAAATAAAAATGTGAATTCTCTGAATAATATCTCAAAATTACAAAAATATATTTAAAAAAGAATAAAACACTTACGTTTTGAAAAAACAACACCATGAAGAGCCACAATATTTCGATGGCCTAAATAAATAATATAAACAACAAAAAACTTTATTAGGAAAAGAAAAAAACGCATTAATTATAGTTTTATTTATATTATATAAGCAAATTTCAAAGATATCAACAAATGTTTTTAAACAAATTTTTCGAAAATTCCACAGAAATAATACATTTTAATACATACGAAGAGAATTGAGTAATGTAATTTCTCTGATAGCTGTTTTGGGAAATCCTTCACGTTCTTCATTCATTTTTAACTTCTTTAAAGCAACCCAACGTCTATTTATTACATCTTCTGCCATCCAAACATCACCATATGCACCTTGACCAACTTGCATTACTTTTATATCTATAAAAAATTAATAGAAACAGAAAAAAAGTTTAACAGAATTGTTTGAACATAAGGAGAGAGGAGGGGAGAGGAGAGAGAAAAAGTGATGGTGAGGAGGGGAGAGGAGAGAGAAAAAGCGATGGTGAGGAGGGGAGAGGAGAAAGAAAAAGTGATGAGGAGGGGAGAGGAGAGAGAAAAAGTGATGAGGAGGGGAGAGGAGAAAGAAAAAGTGATGAGGAGGAGAGAGGAGAGAGAAA
>JADAQX010000859.1:0-21579 GCA_015476325.1 Cardiosporidium cionae
CTCTCTCTTTTATTTTTAAGAGTAGCCTATATACAATCTTTTTCTTTTTTTTCTCTCTCTCTTTTTTGTTGTTGTTGTAAAACTCTATATATATCCATTCTTTTTTTTTTTCATTTTTTTCTCTACTTTTTTTAAAAACAGGTTTTTTCAAGGCCGTTTTATCTTAGGAGAAAGAGATCCATCATATAAAGATGCAAAGGATATGCCTCCAATTCCATATGCAATTAATGAAACATTAATTGAATATTGTGGATCACGCTCTTCTCCAGGAGAATCTTCTGAAAAAAATTTTCATATTAAGCCACATTCTGTGATGAATTTCTTTAATGCTTTGAGAAAAGATGACAAAGATTATTTAGAACAGGATGATTTTCTTCCATTTTTATCAGGTTAAATCGCTTTTAAAATAAAGTAGAAAATTCTTTTGTTTTGGCTAGAGGAGGGGCATGAAAAAGGTGGGAAAATTTATATACATTTCATGGGTAAAATATCGAGAAGAGAAAATAAAAAAATTTTGTTTTTATGGTATACTATACAATTTTTTTCAAAGCCATGGTTATTTTTTATTTGTTTATATAAACAGAAAATGGAGAGTTTTGAATATTTTTTTTAAAGAGAGGCTACCCAAATTTCTGTTCAAATTGTACACTTTGCTCAAGTGTATACTAAACTTTTTTTTATGTTGGATGAATAAATTGAAGTTTTAAAACTATCAGCAGGTTCTTTTTAATCCATTTTTAAAAATATTTTTTTTGTTCAGAGCTTCTTCGCAGAAATTATTATATGGCATTTCTTTGTGAAGACAATACGTATGCTTCAAATTATCGTAAGTTGTTTTGTATGTGTTTTGATGAGATGAGAGAGAGAAAACGTGGAGGATAATAAACCACAACAAAATAATTGAGAAAATCAAAATGTATACATTGCAATGTATTTTTTTATTATATAGGAAATACAACGATTGCAAGAATTATGTATTCTATTGACAAAGAAACGTGTGGAAGAATTTTTTTAACGGTGAGTAAAAAAGAGAGAATGAAAAAAATGTGATTATAATGGATTCTTATTATTATTTTTAAGTTTTTTTTTAATCTCCTCTTCCTATTAGCGTAGTTGTGTTTAGATGTAACGGTTTATATCTCTTTCTTTGTACACTCTTTGTATCACTTTTAATTCATTTCAATATATATTTTCAATAGTCTGTGATTGCTTTCATCACTAGGATTTCGGTTGAGTCATGTTCTCTGTTATAATCTTATAGAAAAATGAATCTAATTACATTGTGGACTCGTAGAATTCGATGAATAGAAGGTGTATTTTTTTAAAAAGGGTTTTAATGATTTTTTTCTATTTTATCTTTCTGTCATTTGAATTTTCTTTCATATTTTCTTTTTACAATGGAAAAAAAAATTTTTTTTTTCTTATTTTGTATTTTTTTAAAAAGGATTTACGCAAGAACACACTGGTTCATATTTGGTGTAGTGTCGATTTTGAAACTGAGCTTTGTAATGTAAAACAATTTTTCAGGTAAAATACATTTAAAATGCTATAATTTAATAATTATAAAGAAAAAGGATGAAAGATTATGGAAAGAGATGAAGAAGAAATTTTGAAAGTAGGGGGAACTAGAAGTTAAAAATAAAAAAGAAAATGTTTGAAATTAAACGCTGTAAAAAAGAGCATCAAGAAACATATGAAAAAGTTCCACTTGAAAGCAATGAAACCTTGCATAAAAAAATTAAAATTGAAGCAAAAACTGTTAAAAATTTGAAGAAAGAAGTAAAGAATTAGAACAAGGCATAGTGGGTGTTTGTTTTTGAAACGTTCTCTTCTTGTATTTTTTGTTATTTTTCTTTTAATAGTTATGAACAATTCTACGTTATTGTCCAATCATTTTCGGATTTGGATCAAGATCGAGATTTCTATCTTAGTAAAGAAGATCTCTTGAAGTAATTGTTATATAAAAAAAATATACCACAGAAACTAATAAAAAAAAAGAGTTTAAAGGACTAAAAGAGTAGAAAAGTTTGAATTTTCTTCTAAATGCACTCAAAAAGTGGTATAGATAATAAAAAAACTACTTTTTATTTTTGCATTGCAAGATTGTTCTAAATTTCAAAAGATTTATGACAACGTTTGTAGTCTAATTTCCATCTCCTCTCTTTCAGTTTACGTTAAAGTTTGCTAAAAAAAATTTTTGAATTTTGATGTGTGTGATGATGATGTGCTCAATGTTTTGATGCACATAGTTTTGTTCTCTTTGTTCCTTCATTGCATAGTTGCATTTTTTGCCATCCAATCACCTTTATGTCAAATTTTAGATATAAAAATATTAAAGTGGAATCTTTTTGATTGTGTTGGATTTGGGGAAGTTTACTTTTAAAATTTAAAAATCAGTTGGTTGCAATTTTTTTATGTTTATAGGATGGATAATCATGCTTTGAGTAAAGCTGCAGGTGATCGCATTTGGTCTCAAATTGCTATGAAATTCATCTCAGACACGGATGATATGATGAGTTTTATCGATTGGATATGTAAGAATTTTGAGGGAAAATTGATGAAAGTGTAATAGGAGGGTAAGAAGGAGAGAAAAGGATGGGAATGTGAAAGGAAGAGAAGAAACTTTGATGAAGTGAGAGGATGATAATGAACTATGAGAGAGTTTGACAGCATTTAGAGAAAAACTAGTATAAGCAAAAGAAAGATGATGACGGCAAATATTTGGATGAAGATTAAGAGGCAGGGAAGTACGAGGAGAAATTAAACATATGTTTTTTTTTATCATTCCATAAAAACTTTAAAACATGAAGGTAAGTTACTTTTTGCAGGGTTTTTGATGCTTTACGAAGATATGACCAGCGATCGAGCGATTGAATATTGGTTCAAAATTGTGGATTTGGATGGTGATGGATGCATACGGTAAATTGCTAGGCTGTTAAACGAAGCATGAAGAAAATTACTGTATATACAAGCAAAAATCATCTGTGATAGCGATAAAAACGAGAAAAGAATCATAATCAAATAGTTTTTAAACGTTTTTTTCTTCTATGCGTATACTATGTCATTGTATATAAAAAAGAAGATAATCAATCATCTGTGAAAACGTGCAGATTTTTCAATAATAATTTTTGTACTGTAAAAATATGTCCATATTTAGCCAAATGAAATAAGAAGGGATATACACTATCAGAATGGAAATTCCTGTTGAAAAAATGATAGAAGAACAGGCGTTTAGTTGATTTTTTCTTCACAAGTTGAGCGTTTGAAAAACATTGGAAAATGCATCAAAAAACAACACCTTGGAAAGAAAATAACTAAAGTAGATTTAAAAAAGAAAAGAAATTGAGAAATGTTCTGCTACTTTTTTCTTTAATTTTCACTTTTCTAACACGTCTAAAATCCTAGATTTGAAAGAAATATTTTGAAAATCTTTGTAGTTTTTTGTGTCTCCTGTGCCTTTAGTGATCACGAATTAAGAGTGTTTTTGGAGGAACAAATCAGCCGTCTAAGTTTGTTAGGCCATGAAGAAGTCAAATTCGAAGATTGGCTATGCCAAATGTACGAATTAAGAAATTGTCTTCATGTGTTGGGTTATCTCTTCTCTAAACATATAGAAATGAATATCTTTTTATGAATATGAATTTTATTTTGTGTAGGAATGATGCAATTTGTCCAAAACGCGAAGGGCAGTATTATTTATCGGATTTTAAACGTAGTCGCAAATTTGCTGCCTTCTTCTTTGGTTCTCTTGTGAGGTAGATGGACTTCTTCAAGTTTTTAAAATTTGTTTATTGCAAAAATAAAAATCGGTTTCTAATGGAATTTTATGTTTTTAGGGAGAATTAAAAGCGGGTGGTTGATGTTTTTGCTAATGAAAAATAGAGAGAAGTATAGAATGTTGGGAATGACAGAAATGAGTGGGAGAACAAACTTTTGTTGATAGGGAGAAAATAATCAAAAATCGACCCAAAAAAGAGGGTAAACGACTGAAGAAAAGGCTTGAAGGTCTTTCAAAGGTGACAGAGTGATCTCACTGGAAAAACTTAAAAATCAGAAAGAGAATGATATGTAAATTGTCGATACAATGGAGAAGAGCTGAGTAGGATGTGTTTTTGTATTGAGAATCAGATGATGACATTGTGATGGATAAGCTAACGGTGTTGTATTGCACTCTTTTCAGTCTCACGAAATGGGTGGCATGGGAACATCGGGATATTCAACGAGAAATTGAATTGGAACGATTGCATCCAGATTTCATGTAAGTGGGTGAAAGCATTTTTTGGAAATATTTTGGTCGGAATCATAAGCCAGATAAATCATAGTTTGAAAGAGCGATACAATTTCATTTTTACCCTTCAATTAATCCATAAAGGTAAAGAAAAAAAATATGTATGCATCTTTTTGGTACTCTTCAGTCCTTGGGATATATTTTGCCGAACTCGCTATAATCAATTGTTATGCGTTCCTACTGAAGAAAATGATGCTGTATTTTATGATTCCCCTCTTCTTGCAGGAGATGTACGTCATTGGATAAGACTGCATTTCTCTTAAGCTGGCTTTTAAAACAGAAAATAATGCTAAAAAATGAGCTGCGTGAAATAAAAACCTGCAAAGAAATATGCACGAAAAAGAGTTGTCGTTGTGTATGTACATCGCTGCTGTCTTCAGTAGTCACCTTTCATAGCATCACCTTGACATTTATTTGATTATTTTTTGCTTTAGCAATTTTAAAAATGACAGGGACTATTCATACTACAAATTAAAAGCAAGGAGAGAATTTCTTGAGTAGTGTATGAATCTAAGAGGAACAAAATATACTTCTTGATTTATTTTCATGTAAGGTAAAAGAGTTATGTTTATTGAGATTTACTTTCCAATACTTGCTGTGGTTTATGTGAAAAAATGACTGTTTTTAAATTGGTGCGAACAAGAAGTTTTCTTGGCTAGATGTGTTTGTATTTTCTTATTTTTGGATGCAGAATGGATTGCCTGTTGAAACGGAAACAAAGGATTTTGTCACATAGAAAGGTTTGCAAATTATCTCGTTACTGTGTGTCCAAACGAAACAGCATCCGCTTTTGGAATATTTATAGAATAACAAATCACTAAAAGTTGCATTGCTGAATCTTTGCGTTTCCGTCCGCAGCATTAACGCATTATTGATTCTCGCCGGTTCAGTTTCTTATGTTTCTACCGTTAAACACTCTCCCCTCAAATTTTGACCTATGCTTTTTTTTCCAGTATACCAAGCATTATTGACTAGGTAAAGACATTTTTATTCTGTAAAACGTAGTTGCTCCTAATTTCTGTCCTTACAACATTAGTGTGGGAGGCATGCAGCACTATCTTTTGCATGTAAAGTAGCTTGTCTTCAATTTGACAGAAATTCAACTTTATGCAGTAAAAAAACTGACAAATTAAGATAAGTAGGTCTGCTCGGATTTATAATCTCCTACGCCATTTGTCTTTATGAACGGTTAAAAGCATTTCAAAGAAAAGTACTTTTTGTTTTGAAAAGATTGAACATACTTCATAGGTGGAATAATTTCAATTTCAATAAAAATTTTTGCATTTGCGCCTTATTTCGAAAGCTGTAATTTCCTGTCGCGTATTTCTGATGCTTTCAGTTAGCCGGGTAGATTGTTTATTGGGGAAATTAAATTCGTGGTAACATGTCAAATTTATTTGCGTTACACATTGATTCCATTATGATCGCAATCAGAACGCTAGCAGGCATGACTTGGTATTGAAAAGATACTCAATAAAACAATTTTGTAACACCATTTAAAAGATAGGAAAGATGTAAATGGGTAGTTAGAAGTTTTGAATAAGCAAGACATTTTGTAATTTCAAAACGAATACCGCATGATTTTGTGTCATTTGATCGAATGATTCAATGGAAAAATGGGTAGTTTTGTACTGAATACTGTTTAGCAACTCCAAGAGTATTTTACAGCTCATTTCTATGGTTCTTTTCGGTTTTTGTGGTACTTCGCGTGTCAATCACCTGTGCAATTTTTACCAAGGATAGTAACAAACAATAGCTAATAAATTATCCTGAATGGTATATGCTTAGTCTATATTCACGACATTTCGAAGATGCAAGAAATGGAGGCAGCTGGAGATAAGAAAAGAAAAGCATTCGGTTGCTAAATTATTGAAACATTTTGGTAAACTTGTATCTTAGTTGTGTATGCATTCCATTCTACTCTCCCTCGTACAAATGCGAAGAATTACAGTAAAATAGCGGGTAACTTAGCTTCAAATAATTGTACCATACAATTGGTGACTGGTTTACACAGCAGTTTAAAGCGCTTTCAGAACACGTATGTCAAAATTCTTGAATGAAATGAAGGGAAAAAGTCAACAAAGACTGGACTCCTACCTGTTTTTGAAACATGAATGTCTTTCGTTCCATGCATAATAGGGTTTTTTAAACATAAACAAAGTGCTACACCATTATTGCAATCTACAGTACTCTTCAATAATTAATGCGATCGACAATATTTTTGAAGCAATTGCTATTAGTTTTTAACAATCTTATTGAAAACCAACTGTGATCCCATTATCAACAAAATTACAAAACTATTTTTATGCAAGCATTCCATTGGAAAGCTCCATTTTTGTTAGGAAGTTTGCTCAATGCTGAATAGAAGTAAGAACAACGATAGCCTAAATCAGGAGTAGCGGATGTAGTTGGTTCTCAAGCGGCAAACAAATTCAGTTGGAAACAACGGAAAAACATCATTCATGAAACATACATAAGCGGGAAATTAATCGGCAAGAATGGCAATTTAGTGATGCAAATTCATCAACTGCCTACTATTGATGAGTTTCACTAATGCAGCATCCCAAATTTCTGGCGGTTCTCTATCTGAATTCCCTTTAGAATAAGCCAGTTTAAAACAGCTAGCCAAGAACTTTTCCAGCAGTATGCGATTTTATTCTGTAACTTGCAAACACAAGGCAACTAACTGTGCACGCCACATTGAAGATTCACATAAATTTAAAAAAGCATAAAATTCTAAGGAAATACACTGAGAGACCAAAATTTATGCATGACAAGGAAGAGATTTTTAAATAGAAACCAAAATTTCAGAGGTACCTAAAATGAATTTTCCTCCGCAAAATACTATTGTAACAAAAGTATCCCCTCCATCAGGAGTTAACCCAATAGGTTTTGATAATCATAGTACTTTTATGGTAACAAGGAAATTATGCAATACCGAAAACGATCCAAAGGATAGTTCTTCCTTGCACAAAACCCGTGCAACGCTTTTCTGCATTAAAAGAAGTGCCAAGGTTTCATCCATATCTAAGCTCCGTAAAATATAACGAACCTACAAAACCAATGTACAAAAATCATGTACATAAATAAAAATTTTACCAATTCACAGCAATCAAACCAAGGGTTACACAGTAAAAAATAGCAGAAGCAAGTATATCTACGAGCTGGTTGTGAAAAAAAATCACGCAAGATCAAAAAATATTAGTGAAATGCAGTAAAGATAGAATCAATTGAACAGAGGAATACAAGGCAATACCAAGTCATTCGATTTCAATATCATGATTAACTCATGTGGCATTTTTCCTAGCAACGAGTTCACTTGTAAAGCTAATTCAGCCGCACGAGACCGATAAAGAGATTCTTCGCTGAAACAAACAACCAAATGGACACCAATTCTTGCACTTTGAAAAGAATTGTAAAAGTAAGAACAGTCATAAAAAGGACAATCACTATGACTGAAGCATTTTCTGAAGATAACATCGCGAGGTCAGGTAAAAATAATTATGACATATAGAGAACAAATCAAAAGCGATATTTCTCTAACCTGGCAGTCCTGCGAGAATGTTTTATACCTTCACGAACACTATTTACACAAAAGATGAAGAAAATATTACATTCAACTCTTGCACAGAAATTGAGGTTAAGTAAAAGCATGCCTAGGTTAGTCCAAACACAACACCTAAGATTATTTTATCATGCAAAAATACTTAAAATAAAATCGTTTACCTCTCAGAGGACCGGCCACTCAGTATACACGCAAGTAATTCAGCATGATCCGGGATTCCAAAAAATTCGGCGCTGTGTTGCATTCCTTCACCATTTCCTAGCAGAGTAGTAACATCAACCGCACATAAAAATGTAACACTCCTTCATATATCGCATAATTTAACCACGAAAAGAAGACTATAAATACATGCAGAATCAGCATAACAGTGTTTCATTTACTATTGGTACAAATACCGTTTTAAAAAGTATGCTTAACTAAAGAGAAACATCAAACTTATTCAATGAAAGTTGCAGCTTAACCTACCCCATCAAAAAGGATCACCTTGCTCTCATATCTTCTATCAACAATAGGAAGTTTACAATCATAAAAAAAATCATTACGTGTACGAAAAAGATTACCTTCAATAATGCTATTCCATAAGTTCGCATAGTACCACCGTAACTTTTTTGATGTTGTGCAGTAAATACCATGATCAAGTAGAGTAATTCGAAGAGTTTTTTCTACGTTAGTAAAAGAAGAGTTTCCCAAAGAAGAGCATATAAGAGAGCGTGAGGCAAAAGATACTGGTTTATGCATACTGCTTTGTAAAATATTTGCATCAACTAATAGATTTCCTGGATGAGGATCCGCGTGCAAAAAATCTTCCTCAAAAATTAAATGACAATAGAGACTACAAAATGCCTGCGCAACGGCTAATTTTGATATGCCTATAGCAGCAAAAAATAATCAAAAGATCAAATATGGAGTTGACGATTTTTAGAAGCAACGGAGGCACTCTACTTTGCAAAACAATGTAGAGCAAACGAGGCACATATTCTTAGCTATCGGGTACAACAAAACCGTTTACCTTTTAATTCATAAAAACATCGATTACCTCTTTTTTTGAGTTCTTCTACATTTGTGATATTGACACCATCACATTTTTCCATTACAAGAATTCGAGAGGTGGATAGATCCCAATGCATGCGAGGAACTTGAAAAATTACGTTATGTCTCTCCTTTATACGCTTTTGGTGTGCAAAAGGATTAGAATCGTTGTATGCTAAAGGTTTTCCATGATTCCTAGAAGAATTGGACTCCTTTTTAAAATAATTCTCTTCATGAGTAAAAGAGGAGCAATCTTGGAGGTTTATCGCGTCTTGTTCATCAATAGTAGAGCTAAATAGAGGATGTGATTCCTGTTTCTGGGTGATATCGGCTGCATATGCATCACTTTCATAGTAATGAAATTTTTTCTTGGGAAACAAAAGAGTTAATTGCGGGAAGAAATACGTCACAGCTCTAGTGAAACTATTCCATAAATGAATCTCAAATGAAGAAGGATCCGCTATAGCAATACTGCCAATGTGGAAGTTTTCAAGAATTTCCCTTGCTTGATCCGCATTTTTGGCCTCTTTTAAAAAATCCGTTTCGTTAGGTAAATTCTCTTCAATAAGATCCTTTAACCAATCCAATCTAACCATACAGAAGACACATAAAATTTGTATCCACTATCCTTATGAAAGTTTTTAAAATTCCATTGTATATTCCATTTCAAGATCAACTCCAACAATCCTACTTACATACAAAAACATAATATTACCTTACAGAAGGAAATAGCACAGATGTGCAACGAATGAAAAGAGCAACAATACGAATGTCTAGTTTAGCTAGATGCCGAATCTCCTTGTGCTGAACTTTGACAGCAACTTTTTCTCCAGTCAATCGAAGTGTAGCAAAATGAACTTGCGCTAAAGAAGCTGTAAATCGCATATACGAGAGTTTTAATCAAAAAAGGGGAATTGATATTGGGTGATTATTTTAAATTTTTCAAACCTACCAGATCCAACAGGTTCTTCATCAAAACTGCTAAATATCACCGATAGATCAGAAATTCCCAGTTCCTCTTCAACAATGGCTTTAATGTCAGAAAAAGGTGATTTTGGGGCTTCTGCTTGAAGAATTTTCAATGTTTCTATATATTCTCGAGGTAACAAGTGGACTAGTGAGGATGCATGCTGAGCTATTTTAATGTAAACTCCTTTATTTCTTCTTGCAAGCTCAAGGAATCTGTTAGCAGCACGCTGATGAACAGCACTGTTGTTATTTCCATCTGTGTATAAAATAGAAACAAAAACATGGACCGTCTAATATGCATATACAAAACCATAGCACAAATATTTGTGAACAAACTAAGACCAATAAAAAGCAAGGCGCAAAGCAGTTGGCGTTTATATCCATTGGATAGATAGGTAAACATACCTGTGTTAGCATTTATCCAATAATCGAGATAGGAGGCACTAGCACTCGATACTACACGATAACACCTTATGGCCGCAGCTATTGGAAAAAAAAGTTGGTCCCAATTAGAATTGTTGGCTTTGTATATATATTTCTCGTAGGTATTGAAGCTAAATCCACCAATCAAGACAAGGCCAGCTATGCCAGCCAGACATCTCCAACGAGGTCGTTGTCCCGAGCAAATTATCCGAGTTGAAATCATCAGAAAGGTAGGAAGCAGAAATCATACGATGGAACAATCTTCCAAAGCGGTCACCTGTTAGGGTAATGCTAAAAATTGAAAATACGGACCTCCGTTCGTCGCCATTTTTTCTGTTTCATCGCATTCGTAGCTAATGGGGCAACGAAATTGCAACTGTGTTGTCCAGAAAAATGGGAACAAGTCTCTTGCCACGGCATGCGAGTTACAGCACGATTATGTATGATTGGGTTGAAAAATCTACATGAAGTATGCATGGAAGAAGAAATTAGAAAAAAGCAATTTAAAAGTGCGCGAATTCAATGTTCTTCAAACATCCAGTTTTCTTCCTAAAGTGGTTGAGCTTGCTTACGGAGTGCTCGTAGAAAATTTTCTGCCATTCGAAACAACTCTCCTGCTGTTTGAAATCGAGCACAATAGTCTTATCGCAAATGCGAAGCAAATAAATTGCAACCATTCGCATCTCATTTGACAATTTAATACTATTTAAAAAATGGATTTCTAATTGTAAGGTTATCCTGTTACTTGCCTTCAAAAAGAAGTAGTGCAAAAAATTCTAATATTTTCAGAATTTTATTGAACAGCTACATGTATATGTAAACAAATGTGAACAACAAAATATTTTTGTGGTCGTTTTGATACTGAGAAATGTGCTGATCAACGGATTAAAGTACTTGTAGAAATCACTTCTTAAATACATACAGTTTTTTAGCTGTATTGATATAAAATGGGCACACCAAAGTAAATATTCTGGAAGTATCTATCACGAGGTCAAAGACTCCAGAGTGAAATTTAGCATATCAAAACCAAAAACCCTTAATGCAAAACGTATTTAAAAATAAAATAAGTATAGCAAGAAGAAAACGTTTCTATAAAAGAGTTTACTTGCCATGTAACTTAATCATGATACCACAGTGGCTCAAAAGAAAGAACGAAAATCTTTTTAAAAAACTTGTTTTTACAGGCGTTCCTCGAAGGGAATTAATTACAGTCTCCAATCGAAGAGAATGAAACTACAACACCATGTTTAATTTATTTAAGTTGCTCTCTCAATATACTTAATTGAAATTGCCATTTATAAATTTGCGCAATGTGCTTGAAACCTGTCGCAGATGCCAGGCAAGCATTTTGAGAAGTTTTATGAAATATTCAAGAAAATCCAATTTGAAGAAAATCAATTAGTACAATAATTGTGAGAGTTAATTTACTTAGATACGTTGATGGTACAGCACTACGTAGGGTTTCATAATCAGCCAACCAACTTTTGAGATGATATTGGACATGCTAATTTTTATTCTTAGAAATTTTATAGATAAAATATGAAAATTTATTTTGATAAGACATAGCGATATGGGATTAATCCTTTTGTAGCAGCTTTGTTTATTAAACTACACAGAAGTATATGTATATAGTAAATATATCAACCTATAACGACTTGGGACAACTGAATATAACTGGGATCACTCAAACCGCAAGTCGAATCACTGTTTTGAGTTCCTTTAAACCCTTTATATGAAAAAAATATATGCAAGGCTACTTGGCAAGGAATTTTACAGTATAACATTAATCCAATTTGGAAAAATATATATTGACGTACGAGTGTATATCATGTAATAAAGGGGAGAAGTTTAATTATCCATATGATAATGCTGTGTACTAGAATCAGAATTGATTTTTTCTTTATCAGGCTATGGAATATTTTATTCTTATCAGGTTATAGAATGTTTTATTTCACACAGAGTAAAAAGGTCATGATCATTCTTGAGTTAAGTTTTACGACGTTGTGTTAACTATAACGTTTTGTCCAACAAAGATGAATCAAAAATTATTGGAATTTACTCAAAAGTCTCAACGTCTGAATCCACTTGAGACTGAATAGTTTATGTGAGATGGTTAGCAACACAAAGGGTTGTATTTTCTGTGGATAAAACCCTGTATTATTGATTACATAACAGCTATTAATAATATGGCTCATTGTGCATTAAATGTGAGTATACATTACTTTGCTTCGTTTTGATTTCAACGACAGACTCTAACTGGACTGCATATTGATTCCACGACATATAAAGGAATTTTGTTGTCAAAAAACTTTTAGAATTGACGCCATATTTACCCGTTTTAATAGAAAACATTGTTTGGTATTACTACTGGAAACCTACTGCTCTAATGTGTAACTATTGAATTTATTTATTGTATGACAATCATGAACCAAGTGAAAACAGCTGTAGCTTCTCTTTAAACAATTTGTATTTTTTGTAGTTTGTAATGTACAAAATCTAAGTTAATGCGATCATTGCTTACGTGAGTTTCAAAACAACATATTTTGAATTCTTAATTTTGTGTGTTATCACTTTTTTTAAAGTGCACAGAGTTGAAATTTCGTGTTAATCTATCGAAACTAAAAAAAGAATAACAAAAATATTTGTCGGTTTTGTCCACTTTGCCTCCTGTACATGCCGTACACGGAGAAGCCACTGCATAGCCAATACCACTGTTTGCACTGCGGTGAGGCTTTGAGTTCATTATGAAAAAAGTTGTTCGAATACACGTATTTTTGAATACATTGCATTCACTAGAACATGATTTTGTAGTAGAAATTTCCAGAAGCTTTGCCTTTTCACCTTCTGGTTTCCGCTCGTTACCGCTTTTGCCCTAAGTCAATTGAAATTGTTGCTTTTGGTAATTTTCTTGATAAATTCAAACATTCTAATATTTTAATTAAAATAACGTACTTGACAGCGAGGAAGAATTGCAGATGAGGATTCACATACCGTATTAAATACAAATAGTGATGACGTGAGAGGATTGGAAGCTGCAAAATTTTGCTTTGTATCGAATTAAAAAACATAGAACCATTTCGTATCTATTCTTTCTACTTGTAATGTATGATCTGCGCATTGATTACTTCTCACATGTAAGGAAGTAATGGGATTTTCCACATACGGCTGACGTATCTTTCAGTGTTTGTCTGAAAAAGTCTTTCAGTTCCCACATACTTGCAGTTCTCGCGAATTTTTTTAAGTCTATGCACTTTAACGGTGCGCATAGAGGCAGAATGGCGAAAGTGAACTGAAGTCCTGAAGCCTCTACTGCTGCCCTAGTGACTTGAGCTAAAGGGAAATGCATTATCGCCTTACAGTAATTCAGGTTACTCGCTGAAACTTCTCCTGAGCAATTATCTTTAACACGCTGTTTTTTTGACTGGTCACAGAAAGTGATAGCTCGAGAACGTTTATGTCTTGTCCGATCTATTTTATTTGAATAATCATAAACTTGCTCCGAAAATGAATCAGTGGAACATAGTTTTTGTTTTGTCCTATCTTTTGATTTAAAGAGTAGTGATGCAGCAGGGTACGGTGAAATTATCTCCTGAAAAGTTTTGGTCAGAGTGTCCAAGTTATCGCAAGCTCTCGCATCACTCTTTAGCACATCAGAGAGCCGAAGATCACTACAAAAACACAAGTCTTGCTGCATCTGAGATGAGTAGTTCTTTTCGTATGCAATAAAAAAAACTCACGTCATGATGTGAGGCTTTTTGTTAGATAAGGAACTAATAGAGCTGTCGTCGTTCTGGGAGATTGCGTCGCCGTGGCTATGCAATGCATCATTTTCATTGCAACTTGCACAATCACAGCCAACTTTTTGTTTATGCCTTGCCCAAAAGAATTGCAAAGAACCCTTTTCGTCTGTCAAGGAAACGGTAAAATTGATCAATGAAATGCTTAAAACATGCTTGGCAATTCTACCTGCACCCCATCTAAAGTTTAACTCTATTGAGTATATATACAGTCGCAGCGTCTCATGACCTAATTACATGAGAATAAGTATAGTTTTTTCACACTGTTCAAGCAACACGAACTTGGAGAACTGTCAGGAGTTACTTCGGTTACATAGTAGTTGTTGCGTTTCTGCTTGTACCATGCTCGATCTTCTCTCTCCTGCATTTCAGAGTACATACTAGCACGAGCAGCTACTAAGTGGCTTATCTCTTTATTCATAGCATGTTTCACTTGCAGTGAACTTTCACGTAGATAATAGGGTCACTTTTGAAACTCTCCAGCCTTTCATTACAAAAAACTTTACAAACACTTTAAAGTACTCCGATGAGTTGAATAATTGAACATGGCTTATACTTGCAAGTCAATGCTTCTACTTATTCATGCTTTAATATTTCTTACAAGGGTAGGAATTCGAAAACTTGAAGTGCATGTGTGCTTTTAGCTACATTGCTATAAAAAGGAAATAAGCATCCTAAATGACGCAACTATTGTCCGATACCTTATTATCTTGATCCACAAATTTCTTTCTTCCCATAACAGATCTTTGTTTCCTTTTGTATCTCCGTATTGAAAGCAATGAAATGCAGGAGTTTCCCATTTGTTAACAACAATCTGTTAGTGGTACAGAAGACATATTCTAGCTAAAGTATCGGTGCAAAATCTTAAAAATCTGTTAAGCCTTGAAGTTGCTAGTAACGCAAAACCGTATTATGTTTTAAAAACGCATATCTCCATACAAAGCAGATTCCGAGAATCATGCAATACGTGAGTTTTGGTGCCTCACTACTATCGATCAAAGCAGATGTCACGATATATGAATGGCAACTTAAAACCAATTCCTCCCGCATGCGCAACGTGTTGTCTCATTGCTGTATTATTTGGAGACTTTGTCTTTTCTTCTACTCTTACCATTTTTTGATTGCTACCCAAGCACATCTAAAAATTCTTTAGGTCCTAGCCATACAAATTTGACTGATTGGTTACGACATTGCGAAATTATAAGATGATGGCAATTAATTGTCAGATCTCCACCTCGATATTTTCACTTTGTTACAGCATGAGAAAGTTTTAAAAACTTACCGTTTGAAAACACTTCATAGCGATAAAGTTCTTCAGCTGAAAATATTTTTTGAAGCACAGCTTAAGCAAATCCCTTTTTCAATAATGGTAGCATAATTCATGTTGTGTTTATATATGAAAAGAATCTCAGCTTGCATCTTTCTAGCAAGAATTATATAGGCTGCCTTTTTGCATGCTAGGTAGTCCATCATGGTTAACACCTTCTCATAAAATCAAGATTTTAATAAAGTGATGGATAGCTTTTTGTAATAGCAGTTCTTAACACATTTGTGATCTAACTTCTTGAAAGAGTACCGTGGAACAATCCTTTGCTTTTGCATATATGTGCAATGTCTTTGACTAGATTGTGGTCTACACAGTCTTATCCTATAAAAATCCTCTAATAAAGTAGTTTAGCAATTATCCGGTGTTGTATCATGCACTTTCTCACAGTATAGAAATTTAACCCTTGCTTTCTACTACATTAATTTATAAACAGTAGAAGAACTTGAACGCAAAAAAAACATAATCTCAATTCAACTTTTCAAGTCAAAAATCAAGGCGGCGCGGTAAAAGTTAGTGCAACTTCCCTAATGCTAATACTCTAACTTCTCAGTTTGAAAGTATCCGTAAACACAAGAACAATATATAGAGGAATACACTTATCCCAAGCAAGAATTGGTTTACGTTTTAGTTGAAAATACTTTCAAAGAAATAATTCACCGTATACATAGCACAAATTCATGCTGAATAAAATTGACAGTTAAAAATTAGCTGTGTCTAGGTCAATTGTAAGAGTGCCTTTAATTCTCTAAGTTACAAATTCTATACGTAAAATTTATTACATATAGACTGGAGCAAAATGGAAGTAATTCCGCATATTTTTAATTCTGTGAGCAAAGGAAATTTAATGTTACTTCCGTTTGTTTCTACAATTTAGTAATGGCAGCATCTTTAACAAATATGTAATTTTCAAAATTTACAGTCTCAACTACATTTTCTTTTCTATTTTTTGATATTAAAATAAATAATTATGCGAGTGTTTGCACACACAAGACTACCGGAATTTGATTTTCTTACAACATCTTGCGCAATTAAAATATGAAGTACGCTGTCAAAACTGTATTAATGCGTTTTTCAGTTATACTGTGATTAGAATTTTGCAACTAAAGAAGTTTACCATGCGAACAAAATCACAAGTTTGATACATATTCAACGCACACGACGTCATGTTCAGCACTAATATAGTTTCAATTTTAATTAATATGAAAGTAACTGTTTAAGGGTAGTTTTTCTTCTAAAAATATTGCCATGGCTTGCCAAAAAATAGCTTATGAAACAGAAATGTTAGACAACACCGAAAAGTAGTGAATACGCAAGGAGTTGATCACATAACTAAGAATGGGAGCTAATGAAAAGTGCGAATGAATAGAAACTCAACGTTTTTGCACCATCGGCATCATCACGAAATTTCGTACTTTCTACGCATTTTAATTGGTTTATATTTCCATATGCTCAAGTACCTTTAGTTTTCATCTCATTCACCCAATCCAAGTTCATTAAAAATTCACACTTCCCTCATTCTCTTGTTAATTTATTCAATGTAAAATTGTCTGAAAGTATCGAGGACATTCATGGTGGTTCGTATATCTTCAGATATTTCAGCCATGCCCAGCTATAGTAGCATTACAAAACACAAAAAGCAAAGGAAATGTAATATTTAAAAAGTGCAAAGGTATGATACAATGCATCCAGAATGAGTAATGCAAAAGAGCAAGAGGAGAAGCGCTCCAATGTTGAGTTGACTCCTCTTCAGCATAAAGATATTAAAAATCTACCTTATGCTTCTGTCGGGTGGACAGTCAAAACAGTCCTCATAGGGGTCTTTATTTTTCTCCTAATTTTTCACTTTACCATTCACCTTTCACTTTCCTCACGTCATAACCAGTGTGGTTCTTCATTCAAGCAGTCTCTACACGAAATTTTCTTTACCTTTTGTAAACATTCTTCGTTTCCCCAAAATTTTGCATACCGCCTTCCGTAATAGAGAATACGTCGAAGAAATTGCCATCGCAGCGCAATATGAGCACGTTCCATATTTTCATACTTTACTATCAACGAAGCCATAAGAAATAGAACCATCTATACAAAATAAAATTGAATGATCAAAACAGTAGGAAACCACACATGCAATCACACAAACACAAAACTTACATAAAATTTATTAGTAAAAAGGTTCGCGCCTCCCATTTACTTATATTATTTTTAATGTAGGGTTTTCCATTCATTAAAAACCCAATCAAGCAATCAATCTCAAGAATCGTTCTACATATGCTAGAAGCTTTATGAAGTACCGTGTTTCCTCTTTTACACCTTATTATATATTAATCCGAAAAGAAGAAAATCAAAAAGTTATTAAATGAGAGCTATTCTTTTCTTATAAATTTCATCTTCATTTACCTGTTGTGTTGCAACCAAAGCATCATTAATACAGCTTTGACAAGTCTCTAATTCAGAAACATCTCTAAGCGAAATAAAAGCAAATAGATAGAATAGCAAAGAAGCATACGGGGAGCGTAATGTAGGAAGAAGTATTATTACAAGAAAAAGAGATACTAAATATAATAGGGTCAAAAAGGATCAAAAGATTGGCACACAAATATGAATCTATATACGCAGACAATTCCCTCATAATCGATACTAAAAGTTGCAAGAAAATCTTCAGAAAATGTGGATAAAAACAAATCCACTCAGAAAAGCAAAGAGTACTACACACCAGAACTGAACAACTAACATTAGGTCTTACTTAGTATAAATGATAGCAAACACATAAAATAAATTGATACAAATTGATCACTACGACTTACCTCGGTGTTTTCCTGTGAGCAACCTTAAAATTAGCCTCATGAAGTGTTTTTACAAGCAGTGCATTTTCAATGACTTGATGAATTATTTCAGAATGCGTCGCAGTATCTGATTATACAATCAGGAAATAATAAAAAAATTAAGCAATATTCCAACGGCGAGAGGCAGAAATGGATTATGTACAACAAAATTTCTTGCAGAATCGTAAAACAAATTGGGTGTAGAGAGCACATCACCGTCTTGAGAATTACTCTGTTGCTCTCTCTATCAATTTCTTAACTCGGAAAACCCCTCGTACTAAGAAAATTTTCTATCACAGTTTTTACCTTGTTGTTCATTGCTCAATTCAAATAAAAAAAATTTGAAAACACTAGTATAGGGCAATATATCAGAAACCATCAACGCTTTCAAAGTGGCAGTAATCCTGAAAATAAAAAAAGAATATAGATATACACCCTAGCAGACACACTCTAGTGTATATATCTCTTAAAACGTTGCAAAGCATAACACATAAAACGTGAAAGCTTGCTTTCTCTTTTTGCACATCGCTTTCTTGTTTTTCAAATACTCCATCGTTTGTTTTTATCAGAATATTTCCTATCTTTTCCTCTAAACATTAGAGGTACATACAGATAGGGCATACCGTATAGAACTTCGCGGCCAAAAATTGTAAATTGTGCGAATGACCACCGTATAATACTCAGAATCATTCATCTCTAAGCGCTCGGTAACAGCCTCCATAAAATGGTCAGACAGATATTTTGTTAAATGGGAAGGACTGGAAAAAACATTTTGCAAGAAAAAAATGGGTTAAACTATAATACAATTTGCATAAAAATAAAAGAAAAAACCAAAAGAATGAAAAATAATATATAAAAACATATTTCTACTCCCTAATAAGAGAAAGAGTATCGAGCAAAACAAAAACATCAAAGTATAAGATGTCCGCTGGAAGTGTACGTACACCCCTATTCCTCTTACACTGGCCATGCATGCCTTGGGTCCCCTCTTATATTCAATTTCCTCAAAACTTTTACCTCAAATTCTTTAAACAAATATCATAGTTGTCCAATACACGTTGCATATGGGTTAATGTTTTGTGTCCTTGGCAAAGAAGTGCCTATCAAAAAATTGATATGAAGCAAACGTTAGTCGATAAATTTATCCAAAAAACTTACAAATCAATAGGAGCATCCTCCTATGAAAATTCTATTCAAAATTTTGTATTTTTCTGAATGTTGTATTTTCAAAAACGTTCTTCAATGTGCATATATTTTTCTATTCCTTATAATATCGAATTTCCCATTTTTTCCTCCTCCATTTAAAAAAATATATTTTCTCTTTTGCATAGCAAAATATCCTATTTTTATTTTTTATCACTTCAATTTATTCTTTTGTAAATTTCTTGCATTTCACGTTTTTTCAAATATTTTCCTTATTAAAATCATCTTAGAAAGTCCTCCTCTACTTTAAAATATTTTCTCTTTCTTTTATTTCCCATTTTTGTATGTTCCTCTCTTTTTCCCCATCTCCTCTTTTACCAAAACGTTTCTCTCTCTCTCTCTGTATTACTACAAAACGTCTTATTTTTTCAAATTCATTGTCTACCTTTCATTCTCTTTCTCTCTCTCTTTCTCTTTCTCTTTCTCTCTCCCCCCCTCTCCCTCTCCCCCCTCTCTCTCTCTCTCATTCTTTTCACATGAATAAAATACACAACACGCCCTCCCTCCTCTTCTCTTTTTTTAAGCATAGAAAATTTCTCTACCGTCACAAAAAGAGATACAATTTGCTCAAATGTCCATTCCTCAGAATCTTCATCGTAGAGGAAGAGAGAATGTTCCTCTTCTTCTTCTCCTTCATAAACATAAACTTCCTTTGCAACTTCGTGACCAGAAGTTGTTTTTCCTTCCTCCGAATCTTCCATAACTAAAACAGTTTTTAAAAAAAAGAAAAAAATGTGTGTTCTCAATTTTTTTACACGAAGAGTACATGTGTAATAGTAAGAAAAAAATTTTTTTGATGACACTCTATAGAAATCATACAAGTTTAATAAACAATAAAAATAACAAGAGAGGAAAAGGATTTTCTTTACACTGCAAAAAAATTTGAGTAAAAAGAAATCTAAAAAAATTTTATAAACAGAAAATTGGAAACACCTCCCCCCTCCCAAAAAATAATTCGTTATTCTCCTTAACTCCTCACAAAAAGTATTTTCTTTTGTGCTTTAAAAATTTATTAAAAAGAAGAAAATTCTCTATATATTTATTTCAACTCTAAAAATACAATGTATCTACCCGTATCGCCTTCTTCTGTTTTGCATTGCTTTAATGGAGGTTCCTTCGTTTCTTGATCACTACTTTGAATTGAAATATGTTGTGGAAAACGAACAAGATGTTTATTTCCAATCATTTTACATACAAAAGATGTTAAGTGCAATATAACTTTTTCAATTTCATCGCCATCCACCTAGTGTACATACATCACCCAAAAAAAAGTGAGTAAGGATGAGAGGGAGGGAAGAAATAGGGGGGGAAAGAGAGAAGGGAGAAAAGAAAGAGTAAAAAGGTGAGAAGGGAGAAAGAAAGAGTAAAAATATGAGAAGGAGGGGGAAAAGGAGAAAATTAAGAACAAATAAAAACATGTAGAAAAATATAGAAAATGAAGTAAAAAAATTAAAAAGAGAAATCAAATTAGAGAAATACAACCACTAGAGAGACACTCAATATAACAACAATTAAAAGAAAAAAATAGATAAAATACCAAATTAGAACGCATCATATTCCTCAACATTCGAAACTCGATAGGTGATTTCTCTTCTTCTTTTAGCCAATCGCAAGAAATATCGGAGAATGGAATATAATTATGTACTATTGAAGGTAGCTGTTCAATCTACACACACATAGAAAATACGATAAAATTAGAATCTATTGTGAGGAAACATTCAACAACAAAAAATAGAGCATCAAAAATAGTATTATAAAGCAGAACATTCTATACTGTACGTACAGAACATAACAATAAGAAAAATAAACGCATAGAATAAACTGAAGAAATGCAAAAAAAATTTAACAGTAAAAAACTCTCAATGTATACAACAAAAGACTGACAGCCATCAAAATACCACACAGAAGTTTGAAAATTTAATCCTTTTTTTCAATCTATCCATATTCAACAATTTTGTAGTAGACATATAGGCAGGTACCTACGCACACCTTCATTTTGCATTTTTTCCTTTACATTAATCTTTTATATACTTTTATTCTTTCTCTATTTGTTCTTTGTCAATTCACTTTCTTTCCCTACTTTACTCTTTCTCTCTCTCTCCCTCTCTCTCTTACCCCCCTCTCCTACTCCACTCTCTCATTTTTTCTTCCCCACCTCT
>JADAQX010000860.1:0-21560 GCA_015476325.1 Cardiosporidium cionae
CTGTATCTATCTCTCTACTCTCTCTCTCTCTACCCTCTCTCTCTCTCTCTCTACTCTCTCTCTCTCTCTCTCTACTCTCTCTCTCTCTACCCTGTATCTATCTCTCTCATCTCTCTCTCTCTACCCTCTCTCTCTCATCTTTTTCTCTTCTCTTCATTTCTTATAAAGCGGCTTTGATTGGCTTGGGTTTGATCATGCAACAAGCAACAGAAGCTATGTCTGATAAAACAAGAAAAGTCAGAGATATCATTGAACGAATTATTAATGATCGTCATGAAGATATAATGACACGTTTTGGTGCTGTTATTGCTGCTGGATTAATTGATGCTGGAGTATGTTTTTTTTTTTAATATATAAAATGAGTTTGGAAGAGATAGGAGAGATGATTCTTATGAAGTTTGTATTATCATATTCTTTTTTGAGGAATTTTTTATTTTGTATTCTTTTCATAGAGTTGTCTAAATTTGATAAAGATTTGAATTTTCTATACATTCTCAAAGCCTCTCTTTTATAATCTTCATTTTAATACGTGTATGTACACGCACATGTTTTTAAAGGGGAGAAATTGTAGAGCTTCCTTCTTTAGTAAAAATGGAATGCTTCGTCCAGCTGCTGCGGTTGGATTTTGTCTTTTCACACAATTATGGTATTGGTTTCCATTAATTCATGGAATTTCATTAGCTTTTCAACCTACATCACTTATTGGTAAGAAGAAATATATGTGTTGATGGGATGGGTAGAAGGAGAGATGGGATAAGATAGGATAGGATAGGATAGGATGGATAGAGGGAGAAGGAGAGATAGGATAGGTAGAAGGAGAGATAGGATAGGTAGAAGGAGAGATAGGATAGGATAGAGGGAGAAGGAGAGATAGGATAGGTAGAAGAAGATAGGATGGAATGAGAAGAAGAAAATAAGATGGAAGGGAAGAAGAAAACGAGAGGAAGATAAGATGGAATGAGAGGAAGATAAGAGTAAGATGAATGAATTAAGAAACGTTAGAAAATGTTGATAAATTATTTTACAAATTTCATCTCTTTTTTTTATGATTTCCAATTCGATCTTGTAATATTCAATAAAAGTAAATGAAAACCAAAATTTTCCTTTCTTCTAATAGGATTAACAAAAGATTTGAAGATGCCTTTGGAATTTTCTGTGAAATGTTTATCTAAACAAGATCTCTTTGCCTATCCACCCTTTATACCTCGAGAAAAGAAAGAAATGAAGAAAGATATCCTCACAGCTGTCTGTTTTTATTTTATAATATTAAAAACATTATTTATTTGTTTATTTTTTACATTTGTAGGTATAATCGAGTGTTTTTTATTTTAAAATTATATGGAATATATTTTTGTAAAGATTTATTCTACAATTTTTGAATATCTTTATTTTTTTTAGGTTTTATCGGTGGCTGCGAAAGCTCAGAGATCGAAATCTAAAAAAAATTCTGATAAAATTTCTTCTATTTCTGGTAATAGAAGAAATTATTATATTTTTTTAATCTCTCTCTAGAGAATAGAATTTTTTTTTTTTTTTTTATTTATATAATCTATTAAGAGGGTTGGAATCTACAGAATTGTTCATTTTCGATTTTATTTTTTCTTTCTTTTATTTTCTCTCCTTCTATGGAAAAGTGTATACATTAAGAATGGTTTTGAAAAATTTATTTTTAATGTTTTTTGAGAAAGAAGAAACGAAGGGGATAGTGTGGACTCTAAGAAGAGAAATATATTTTGAAAATTTGTTGGATGGACTATATATTTCATTATACATGTGTAGAGATAGTCCATATAGGTGTGATGGATTTCTTTCTTCTGTTTCACAGTAACAAAACCTCTTGGAGATGTGGAGATGAAATCTGTTGATAAAATACACGATGAGGCAGCCTCCGTCACCTCCGATATGCCATCTATGCGGTGGGCCATTCTAACAGGAGAGAAAATGAATGAGATGAGGAGGAGAGAATTGAAGAAAGTATAGAAAATGAATGAGAAAATAAAAAGAATAAATAGCAGCGTTGAGAGATACAAAAAAGAAAAGAGAATCTAATTCAAACTATTTGCAAATATATTTGAAGAGAATGGCCGTTTTAAATTTTTATAGGAAACTCAACTAATTTTCAATTCTATTACAAAAACTTCTTTCCATCCTCTCTCTCCTCTTCTCTATTTCCTCCTCCTTCTGTAAACCTTGATACATAGGGATTCTTTCTTATATATACATACAGTGCAATGGATGGTTTTGTATTTCTAATTCATTTATCAAACTCTTTGAATACAGAGTTTTATTATTATAAAAAAAATCTCTGAAATGGTTTCCAAAGTATCATGAAATTACATTTTTCAAGATTTTTTTTTGAAAACTTTTTCCATCTATTCTAGAGATTCAAAGGCATCTTAAACATGTTGGATTTATTTTTTCTCTTAATAGTATCGAATTTTAAAAAAATAAAGTAGCCTATGGAGGTGTTTTTCTTCCTCTCTCACTCTTTCTTTCAAATCTTTTTTTTTTTAAAGATTTTATTTTATTTTTTTTACTTTTATTCTTTCCAAAGAGAGGTAATCTAAAGGGCTTGTCTTTTCTTTTCATCTCATATATTTTCTATTGAATGCAAACATTATAGAGAGTACTATAGTATATACTGTTGTAATCTATTTTTTCTCTTGGATTTGATTTTCAGAGGGATGGAAATCAGCAGTACAGCGGCTACAGCAGGGGGCCAATCCAGCCGCATGAGCCATACTGGCAGTACTGCAGATTCTGCAGATTATTCCACTCTTGCAACAAGTGATGAAGTAACAGAATTCATTCCAACACAAACAGAAGGTGTAGTTCCCTTCTCTAATGAGACGAAGTAAGCTTTAAGAAAGGCTATAGAATCTAGTAGTGTAGAGAGAGAGAGAGAGAGAGAATAGAAAGAGAGAGAATAGAGAAAGAGAGAGAGAAAGAATAGAAAGAGAGAGAATAGAGAGAGAGAAAGAATAGAGAGAGAGAAAGAATAGAGAGAGAGAAAGAATAGAGAGAGAGAGAGAGAATAGAGAGAGAGAGAGAGAATAGAGAGAGAGAGAGAGAATAGAGAGAGAGAGAGAATAGAGAGAGAGAGAGAGAGAGAATAGAAAGAGAGAGAAATAAGTAAGTAAATAAATAAATAAAATGTTTCTATTGTAGTATAGAGAAGAATTTCTTTTATAGGCTCTTGAAAGGAGAGTATAAAAAGTATTTTATCATGAATGAAATTTTTTTTTAAAATAGAATTTCATACTCTGTATGTGTGTGACTTTTTTACATTCTGAAAGGATAGTATTATTTATTATTTTTTAATTTAGTATTTTGGGTGTTCTTTTCTATACTTTTGAGAGTTTGTAGACTCCTATCCAAAATCTTTTCAGAAGGTGATGGTTCTATTCTTTTGTATGTATTGTTACTGTTTTTCAGAGAGAATTTTTGTTTATTGAATGCAAGCCTCTATAGATTAATGCAGGATGATGCTCTTTCTCTTTATCTTTTTTTCCAAATTGATTGTGCAGAACTTTAAGACCTTCTGAAAGTATCTCTAGTGCTATCCCCGTTTCAAAAAATGCAGAAGATGAGAAAAAAGAAATCCCATCTACAGGCATGAAAACTCCAACTAAAGAAAAGGAGGATACACCTTCGGAGGTATTATTTTTTGCTTGTTTATATGAGACTACAAGGGATTTTCTGTAATAATTCTACAATGGAAACACTGTAGATCACTTAGGTACCCTCTATACATCTTTTCATGCAGAAACCTTCGTTTTGATGGAGAAGGAAGTTTTTAATTATTACAGGATGTATTGTACTTTTTTTTGGAATTTTGCAGTGTATTTTGAGAAATCCTTGTCGTGTTTTGCCTCAACAAGAACGATATATCCAATTTCTCCCAACAAATCGTTATATTCCCATTTATAGTGGACGAAAATCCGGATTTTTACTTCTGAAGAATACTCAGTATGTTTGACAGTATAACTAAAAGAAAAGGAGACCAGAGTCGTCGTTATAAAGCCTTACATAGATTTGTCTAGGAGTATGAGAGAATTGTACAAAGAGTGTGCTTATCAAAATGTAGTAAAAATCTGCTGTAATGACCGCCGTTGGGTGTACGTACACAGTCCACGAATATATCTTTTCTTGTGACTCTCCTAGGCCAGATTTACCGGAGCAATTTGTAGAAACGAATGAGAAAGGTGCAGAAGAAGAAAAGGAAGCAGAGGCACCTGAACCTTTTGAATGGCTTGGATGATATACTGGAGTACTCTTCATAACTTTCAAATATGTACGATCATTGCTGTTGTCGTACTTTTATTAAGTAGTATGTCAAGCAGCAGGATGTCTTGTTTTATAAATAGTAGCATATTCGATCCTCTGATGACCACGACCGTAGTATTCGAATTATCAAAGCAATATGCATTTCGTCACCCTTATCAAAATGCTTTCAGTAGGTTTTTGCTCTCAAAATTGAAGTGAATTATCCATTTGTTCTCTCATACAAAATTTAAGCTCTATTCCACCTTCGTAGGCAGTGTCGTGCTAGTAAATATATTAAAAATGATTCGCAGCTTCCTCCTAATTGCTTAGCACAGCTATGTCACGCATACTATAGAAACACCGTTGATGCACATGCTCCCTTTTCTTTACCGCGTTGCAAATCTCTCAATCCAGCCAAAGAATCCATTTTCATCACCATTGTATTGGGTATATTCTCCATTAATCAAACTTAGAAAGCTGTAGGAAGTACGCATTTACAGTTGCCACTAACCCTCGGTTACTACGTATTACTCACGATAGAGTACTTAGTCCTTTGTATTTCCTGAAAATGGACACAAAAGCTTGATCCCTTCTAAATAAATAAACAGTAGGCGGAAATTTCAGTAGTGTTGCATTGAAATGCGCTTTTGCCAAGCATTTTAATGGTACCGTTTTAAAAACTTATAGCAGAGTAACAATGTGCATAGGCTTAAAATATAACCGTAAAATCATCACCTTAAACTGAAATTGCAGGGAGAGAAATATTTCAATGGGATCTAGCACACGGCGATTATTACTCTCGTAAGCATAGATACCAGTTTCGGAATGACTCAACTTTAGAAAGATTCAGTAAAGAGGATTAAAAATATTTTGATATGCACAAAAATAAACCTGCTGCTAAGGATAATTCGTAGTAGCGTTTCGCATAATGAAACAATTTTTGGGTAGTATATTTGATCGGAGCCAAGGCGTTATAGCATAGAAAAATGATGGCCCATAAAAGAAAACTGCATATGCCTAGAGTAGTTAATTACGTTGTGAAAAGATAGCTGCTATAAGTTATCTAATAATAAAATTGATTGCGGCTTTGTGAATTGAGAAAATCCATCCATATCTCCTTGTAATTCAACCAGTAACATCAAACTGAAATACGCACCGCGCACAGTCTGTATAATCCTGAATCACTTCAATTTTTAATCTTATCACTTGATTCTTTGTCTTGCTTGATATGCAAACTTGTAATTAGATTTCCAGCGCATAACACATTAGCTAGTTTGCTGAAGAGAAGACCATTCATTACGTTTTATGAAAACTAATCTATAAAACTACTGTGGCATGTATTTTTAATTTGCCTCTAAGGTATTTCAAAGTTTCTACTATACGAACATATAAATTTCCATAAATTAAAAATACATTCACCAATCCTCAAATATCACAACTATTGTAATTTTGCGGTCAATTCCTTATCAAATGCGCTATTCTATATTTTTTGTTGGCATACGCTACTCTAGCGTTTCTGTAAGCTAATATACACAATGTGAACGTGGTGTTTTCTGTGAGTTACTCTAACGAGAATTGGTCACGCTCTGCCAGTCGTATACTAAAGACTTGGGCTGAAATAGTTCTTTTAAGTAATAGGATATTAAATAGGCTTGATCTCCTAATTTCGTAAGGAGGGGATTTTTCTATTTCGTACAATAAAACATAAACTTACTCTACGCTAGTAATTGCTATTTGCGGAACTAAGTAAAAGAATAGAAAAATAGAGTATTCACTCCTTCATGCATCTACTTACAACAAAAAGAATACTTATTATTTTAACTCTCCGTTATTGCTACCCTCTCATTCTCCTTCTTAACGGTGTAGAAATAAGTGCATCTTAGTTGCGGGAAACACCGGGTAAATTGACCCATTATTTCGATTGTTCGATATTGCGACTCAATGTTGTTACATCGCTTTATATGCACTGCGATACCCTTGTGGAGGGGGAAACAGTTAAACTGCGGATTGTTGGCTTAATTAATTCTAAGAAAAATAACTACGTAGTAAAAGGTAATTTTGATAACGATAAGATAATTCTAGCAATATAAAACACTAATTAAAATATTAAGAATAGGTGGTACTTCACTCCGTCGTGATACCTCTGTTACACACAACATGGATTAATGATTATTGGAAGTAAAAACATACCCATTTTAAAAGGGGTGATGCTGCTCTTTGGAATACGAAATAGTAGCTAAGTGATCAATCTATTATAACAAAAAATTCTTTTAAAAAAAAACGTATGAAAAATAGCTATAGGTTTCATTAAATTGTTTGAAGAGGGGCAAATTTATGAATAGAAATTTTTTCAGGACTATAGAAGCGAGTTTCTTTCGGCATGCAAATGTGAAGATTAATCAAATGTCGAGAAGTTGACTGTATATTCCCAATCATCAAAAGCAGTTATTGCTATTAAACTGTACAAAAAATAAGTATTGATGGGAATAAACTGATAGCGAATGCTGATAAATATAGTATATTGCTGCCTTAGTATAGTAGAGCCAATGGGATTCCTTGAACGTTTACATAGGGAATGGAGAACTCTCAATGAAATTCTTATTGAATGTGGATGAGATAAAAAAACAAATATCAAGAGCGCAATGAATAGCGGCTCTAAATAATAAAAGGCATTTTCTATGGAGCTAATTTTGTCTTTTCAATCGAATATTTTGGCTTGGGTATAAAAAGTAGTATTATAACGGGAATAATAGCAATACACGCAGCGCTTAAAAATGGAAGATATGCCGTAATTGAGTATAAATAGCCAAATAATATGGGGCTCAAAACATTGGCCAGAACATGGCAGCTAACAAGAATTCCCTGCACGTAAAGCGAGATAGAAAAAAGCAAATTAAACCCAACAGTATGCAACATGCCAGAAGAGGTGAAACAATTAATTTAAGAATTAAGATTAACAGAGTACTAAACAAAAATGATTTGCTATTACATTAAACAATAAAAAATATGTGTAAGAAGAAAAAACAATACAGAAATAAAAAGAATAAACATTATATAAAAGCAATTCAAAAGTATTGTAGAGGTAATGCTTCTCAATAATAATCAACTTTAACAAAGCTACGATTACGACATTGCTTCTCCATAAACATAACTTCATTGACACAGAAGAACAAAGCAATTTATGGATATAAACTACTCGATTTTTTATATGCTACATCTTATATTTAGGTGTACATGAGCTGTTCCTTGGTAAGTTTTCGAAGCATAGAGAGAAGCCAAGGTGGCAATGGTAGGATCCGCCAGAGAATAAGCAGCAAAATAAAGGGAGCATTGCACGACGATATGAATCCACAAAGAAAAAGAGACAGACAACCACGTGAAATAAATTCCCAATGCTTGGAGGGAACAGGCATATAAAAGAATGACTGAGTAGAAGCAAAAAAAACAAGAAAATAATTTTAGAGTCGCAATTCAAAGAAAAAGCAATCCCAAAAACCAGGACGCAATTTAATTTAATTAAAAATCAAGGAAACATTAGGATTTTGCCCCCAAAATAAATTCACTAAACATCCAAGACTTCAAATGTAGCAGCCGCGCTCTCGATGGATCCAGCTAACTCCACCTTGTATAAGAATCCAAATCAAATAAAATAACTATAGGAAACATGAGGGCATTTCATTAAAAAATCATGCTTGCGACTGTATAAATATCTTAAATTGTCCTTACCACGACAGCTTAAGCGAGCTTCAATGAGAGGGTAGAAATAATTTTGATAGATCAGCATGCATAAACCAGAGATGACAAAGATTTTTCCCATAGTAAAATCTGGTTGTGCTGATAACGCACGCAGGACATAAAAAATAGGAGTAACTAGTAGTTAAAGCCACCCTAAAGGATGAATAGAAATGCTATGATAAATTCATTAATAATAGAAACAGAATTAAGAGCACCAGACAGTGTTGACTACTTGACATCAAATAGTACTATGGACCTTAACCCAAAAATAAAAATGAAATCTTGCTAAAAGAAATGCTCGACACCTTAAAGTTTAGATACTTCATTTTATGTTGCTTTGTACAGCGGAATTATATTCAGCAGAGCTACATAAAAATGTATGCAAAAGTTTACTTAAACAAAGCATTTTTTAGCATTCAAAAGAGTAAGCAAATAAAGCATTCATCAGAATCAGTAGATACAATTCTCAAAAATAGGGGGTGAAAAAAAAAATGAAAAAATCCATGAAAAATGGAAGCTCTACTGTAAATACAAAATGAAATTTGTCAGAATATACAAAAAAAAGTATATAAAAACAGTACAAACACAGAGCCGCTATTCATCTTGTATCTAAAAATCTTTTTGATGCGAGCAAAAACAGTGACCTCTATTGCAGGGATACATTTAACTTATGTTTCAATGAAATTGCTTTAAGATCGATTTGGTCATATCATCATCTTTATTTTTTCCTGTAGGATTAAGTAGCCTAGAATGTGAGAAATAAAAGAATCCTCTACCTGGCTTGTAGGTATCCGCAATTAATAAGTTATAAGTTCCACCCATACAGGCACCAGCAGCACTAAAAAAAAACCGGACTAAGCAAATAAGAATAAATTCCCAAGTACATCTAGGAAGTGAATTTGATGCAGATGCTTCAGTAGAGTGGTCCGTTTTTTTGGTATTATCGTCTGGTAGAGAACGATTTGAATTACTAAACTTTTCAATTATTTTTAGATCTGCAATTTTCATTAATGGCCGACGCATCTCCTTTGGTAGAGTTTCCGGCAAAAAAGCAAAGCCAAGCAAAAATACTCCAACAGCACCCACACTGCAGAGTAAAAGGCACTTTCGCCTGTCATTGAAGAGATAATAAACCAGTCCTCCACATGCAGGGCCTAGGATAAAGCCAAGTGACAACAATGATCTCATTTGATTGTTAGCAATACCTCTATTGCCAAGATGCGTAATATCTACAATCATGGCATGCACTAAAGCAATACTAATAGCAGAGAATCCTACCAGCAAACGGCTGAGGAAAAAGCTTACAAAAGAATAGCTTTTTGCCATGCAATAGAAAGCAAGAGCGTTTAATAAGAATGAGAATAGCAGAAGCCATCGCCTTCCAAAGGCATCTGAAAGACGACCATATAGAAGTGTAGCAATCATTTGCGCTACTGTAAAACCACTTATAGACCATCCTAAAGCAGAAGGTGATGCAAGTAAGTCATAATATACAAAATAAGGCAATACGGAGAAAGATATCGATTCAGTGGTAACTTTAAGAAACAAGCACAACGTGATCCACCTGAAATCAGAGGAATCTTTTGGGATCACATACAATAGAGATTGAGGCATTCCATGGCCTCCCTTTACAGTAATTGGGGATGTTGTAGATTGCTGCGGTGTTTCTCCAAAAGATTTTTTCTTCTTAGTGCGCAGCAGTGGAGTAGCTACCGGTGAAGAAGGTGGAAATGAATTGCGATTAGCAAAACTGTGGCGGCTGTCACTTGGAGTTTTCATCCTCCTGAACCACACTTCCAGCGCTTTAGCAATGAAAATCTTTCGAGAAAAATGAGTGTGCCCCTAAAGTTTAGGTAAAAGCCTCTAAAAGTATGTTTTAATGGTGGAAAGGAAATTTGAGCCAAACTAGAAACTACATTTTTACATATAAATTTCCCTCTATTGTTCTCAGCTGAACCGTTGTACCCAGTACATTTTATGGGGAGTAACTTGCTTTTACTTATAAATACCTTAAAAAACCAACGAATTATTGGATTAAGTAAAGAGCCAAGAAGGTTCTAGAGTTGATGACAACATGAGCAATCAAAAGCTGCCGTGCTGCAAGTCATAGCTTGAGCACCAAAATACCAAAACTTCAACCTGGTAAAATTTGTTTAGCTAGCAAATAATTTCCAGAAATACTTCATTTGAAAGGCGCCTATTCTACGTTAGCTGGCCACTCGCTAACCAAAACAAGAAATTTTCGGTACATCGCATTAGCTTACGAATTTAATATTCTCTCCGTTACAAAAGCGGGCACTTTTCGATTAATGTATTGGCGCTTTCATTCAAAGAAATGTATTTTTTACTTTTTGATCCCGCAATTTTGTGAAGCTTATCCCTTTCGTAAAAGCTTCTCTTTATTATATACTGCTTATTATATTACTTGCTGAAAATGTATGTGCGCATCTTTTCTGCTCCACAAAGGAAGCCAATTCTAAAACATGACAATTGAAGCAAAATATTTTCGCACTAGTTTCAAAATGTAAATTTTTCGAGAAAAGGGGAGATTCAAGTTTCATTCTTCGCCATTGGTTTTTGAAGCCTTAAAATGGATGTATATCGTCAAAAATGAGCACCTACTCATGATCCTTTTGTATACAATAATATACCACGCACTTAACAATAAGCGATACTATCCTACATTCTATATAACAGAATAGTTCAATAATAGCAACATACTAAATTTTCGTGAATTAAAAGCCATGCTATGATTACAGGAATTAAACATTTCCTTTCATTGAATTGCAATAAGTATGGGCTATATCAAGTAGAATTTTTAAAGCATTGCAAGCAGACATTTGATTCAAAAAATTGCACCATCTCAGTTTGTTTGCTTTAGAACGCCATAAATATAAAAATTCAAACGAAGAAGCTTGTATATTTCTTTTACCTGAAGAATTGCGCTAACAAATACAAAATATTTATGGGGCAAAATAAAAAAAACTGTAACTTCATTCAAGTTTACCGAGAGAAAATATCTAGTTTATAGCGATACAATAACACCTTGAAAAAGGGTAAATGAAAAAAAGTTTAGATCACGACCACGGAAAAAAATACACTAGAATTGGCGATAATCATTTAATGAATATTTTTCATCATTTCTTAACGCTTGAAGAAACGCCATGGTAAATATTGTAATACTAAGTGGATTACATTAGTCATCTCATTTATAAACGTAAAAACCTCTTCCAGCCTTTTTTCCAAGCCATCCGGCATCAACATATTGGACTAACAAAGGAGCTGGCCTATATTTTGAATCACCGAGTTCCGCATGAAGAACGCGCATTATTGCTAAGCATGTATCTAAACCAATAAAATCTGCCAATGTAAGAGGGCCCATTGGTACGTTTGTGCCCAACTTCATAATATTGTCTAAATCTTCGACAGTTGCAATATTTTCTTGTAATGTATAAATGGCTTCATTTATGTAAGGCATCAAAACTCGATTCGATACAAAACCGGGTCGATCAAGCGATCTAGCTGTGGTTTTTTGCATTTGAAGAGCCAAATACTCTGTGCGCTGGAGGGTCTCTTCTGTCGTGGCTAGCCCTCTAATTATTTCAACCAGTGGCATAACGGGGACAGGATTCATAAAATGCATGCCAATTACTCGATCCGCTCGTTTAGTTACAGCAGCAATCTTTGTGATAGAAATCGAGGATGTGTTAGATGCTAGTATCGCGTTCTGGTTTGTAATTCCATCTAGAAAACTGAAGAGTTTATGCTTTAATGGGAGAGATTCAGATACTGCTTCAATACAAAACTCAACAGACTGTAAAATTCCGTGTAACCTTGCATCTACAGTGGCATTACCGGATAAAAATTCAACTGGCATTTCAATGAATTTCAGTGCAGACAGAGTAGCTTGGCCTTGAGCTTCAGTCATTTTTGCCGTGCTAATCTGCCTTGCAATCCATTTGTCAGAGAAAGAACGGCTTTTTGCCAATTGACTTGTATTTGTATCCATCAAAAATACATTAATATCTTCTGGATTTGCCACTGGAGCATTCTTCAGCATAAAATGTTTGGCAGCAGTAAGTGCAATGCCCGTGCCCATTTGGCCGGCACCAATAACAGCAATTCGCCTGTAATCCTCGGATTGAACTTTTGTAGTATTTGCAGCCACAGTGCCATCTGATTTGCATGATGAGCTGGAGAGCAATCGTTTGGTAAGAAACAGTGCTTTGAGTTTACCGGAACCTCCCAAAGCAATCATGGAACAGGCGGATAGCGGATGCCTCCTGATTTTATGCAAACTTCGCAACATGTTTACGCATGTAATATGAATGCAAAGAGCAGTTTGAATTATTCAAATATAGTATAGAAAGATGAGGCTAATATTTCAGTACGCTGTAATATAATAGTCTACACTGTAGCATCATTGTACCCACGTACGTTCATTACAAATTACCGACCTACTGATAGGATTGATTCCTAGGAGCAATTATCACATTGTGATGACAACAAGTAACAGAGAGCCAATAAGCGCAACAAACTTACGTGTCATATCTTAACCGCGAAACATAGTGCAATCCTCATATGTTTCTTTTAAAAAACTGTGTCAATTCGAAATATAATCAGAAGTTTGTTGAAGAGCACACTATATTTTTCCTCATCAGCATGCCAGCTGGGTTTTAAATATTCAACGAGAACTGGATTTTCATTTATTTCAAAGACTAATGTCAGTAAAAAATTATTTATGCAGCCGCTGATTACTACATTCTGCATAACATAAATATTTAAAGGATGCCGCTAACGCAAGGTGGCATATACCAAAAATAAATTTGTAATGAGCAATAAAGCATCGAATTACAGTTACTGCTACTAATCAAAACATGTGGTAGAATTCAGCATGCTTGCATATCCCTCGAAAGCATTCTTGATTCATTTTGCATTGTGTGAAATTAAAATGATGCCTTTACTTTACATGTGTGCATAGTCATGTTTTTCAACACACTCAATTTTCGTTACATTTTGATTAGCTGAATGCGAAGGAATATGAATGATAAGATAAAGAAACAAAGAAGTATTTATTTTTCTGTAAAGTTAGAGTGCTAAATGCAGCGTAATATGACGTTAACTCTCTAAAAATTCGATACGGTAACAATTTCTAAAAGATTTGTGAGGCAATGTGTGATGTCTGCATTCGATCACAAGGGTACATCTATCTCATTGGATATGTTTTCCCGCATTGTCTGAAAATTATATACTTGAACGTTAGCAGAATTTGCAATTCCCGACTTTATTAAAACTTCAAAGTTTTGCACTCTCAGTCGATTACAATTTTCTATTAAAATATTTAATTCTACAATACCCCAAGATTGCGGAAGCTTTTGCTTTTTTTATCCCAATCAAAACAACATGTCTCAAAAAAGTATAAAATACAAAATAAACGACCGCATCAAAATATTAAAAGAAGAGTAATGTGCTAATTCAAAATTTTTTTCTGCTGTCTTATCTGCACTTACAATAAGTAGTTAATAAGAAAAAACCTAGCCCCTTTACTCCAACCGTAAACAAAAAACAAGCTATTCGAGACAAAAAATTCCAAAATATGCTCCTCAACTACTGTATGCGTTTGTTGTGATGCATTAAGCTATTCCCCACGCATATCCAAAAATAACGAGAAGCAGCACTGAACTTTTCAGTTTAGGTACAATTCTGTGGTGTTGGAAAATTACTGTTTTCTAGCCCTTCCATTTCACTCTTTTGCTGTATATCCGCCGTAATATGCTTGCAGACCAAAATGCTGGGACTCTTTTGTTACCTCTTATCTTTGAAATCAGACTTGTGGAAAACAGTTCAGCAGCACGGTTCAGACAAATTGTCACATCACATTTTTTTGCTGTTTCTGTAACATAATGGTTCGGAAAACTGGTGTTTACTAAGGTGATTTTCAGCAGAAGTAACGTCGTAAATTTCTTCAAATGTATGGGTTCGAATAAGATATTTCTATCGCTTCAGTATCCTGCATAAGGCTGAAATTTTCACTCTTTTAAATCTTCTACGGGTCCATCGTTTAAAAGGTGGATTAATTAGAACGTTATAGAATTCTCTAACTAATTTCAGCTTCTGGGATATAACCGCTTGCACAAATATTACATACTAGGACCAGTATCTTTAAATTGCGGAGCACTAATTTTTTTTATTGCCAGGTTTCAATCCTTGAAAAATCATTACTCTAATGCCAGCCCTAAATGGCTTTTTTTAAGGGCATTTCTCGATGGCCTCCCGTTACATTTCCTCCGCTCGTTGTCTTTTTTGTCAGTCTTTTCTTACTAATTCTATCATGGCTTCTTATGGCTGAAATTGGCCAGGTGATACAACATGCCTATCCGAAACCATTTTTTATAACACTAGGAGTGCATTCTTTTTATATCTGCTTTGTGCCTCTCTCTACTGTAGCCGGATTTATATGGAACAACCATAGCATGAAACGGCGCGATATTAATACAGTACGATGGGATTTTATGTGGGTACAATTATTTCCGAGCTGTGCTCCCCTATCGCTTATTTGTTTTGTATCGGGGTGGTTCTGGTACGTTAGTCTTCCAAATACAAGTGTTTCAGGGAATTCTACTATATACCAATCTTCTTCGGTCACTGTTTTTATTTTGTCAATCTATTTCCTAAATGAAAGGATCACACGTAATAAAGTATTTTCCGTTTCTCTCTGTTTATTGGGCGTGCTTCTTGTTAGCTTTTTTGGTGAAAATCATCTAAAACGAATCGATGTTGATGCTCTTTATAATCCATCATTAAACGGTTATTTTTTTTGTGTGCTTAGCATGATTCTTTATGCTTTATTTGAAGTTCTTTATAAGAAATGGTGTGCTTTGAGTAACGAAGAATACTCTATTATTAAGTTGATGCAAATATTGGGCTTACTTGGATGTTTTACCATTGCTTTTTGCTCTCCTATCCTTTTGATTTTGGATTTATTTGAAATAGAAGTATTTCTGCTACCTGGAGCAGATGTTGCCTGGTCTCTTTTTTGGCTTGCTTTTATGGATTCTTTGTTTAATTTTTTTCTTTTAATCACTATTATGATTTCTTCTCCACTAATTGCATCTGTGGCATGTTTACTCGTCTTGCCAGCAAGTGTTTTATGGGATGCTTTGATAAATCACTATAAGCTAGAATTCACTGGAATTATAGGTGTTATGTGTGTACTTCTCGGTGTTTTATTTTTCGGAATTTCTGAATTATCTACCAATTCGAGGGAAAATTATGATGCCCTGAAAAATGAAGAGTTTTCTGTTTTTACCAAGCATGAAACCACAGCGAAATCATTGCAGCATGACGGAGAAAGTGAGATCGACCAATTATCGGGTAAGTTATATTATTATTCTGTGTCAGTCGAGGAATATAAAATATTTTCTAATCAAATAAAATTGTTCAATTATGTGCTTTCTATATTTGATGCTATTTTCATATACTAATTCACTGATAAAACGATAATTTTGGAATCTCAGGCTTACCAGCAGGTATAGAGATGAATCAATATAAAATTGATCGAAAGTTTTCTTCAGATGATGATTCTTATGGTCGTTTCGTATCTCATTCATTAGATTATTCTCCCCGTCGGCATTCTTGTAATAGTACGACATCTTCGTCATCCACTATTTCACGGTCTGCTAAAGTAAGAAGAGAGTCTGCTGATTTCACCGCATCCGAAAATTGTAGTGTCACAATTATCGACGTACCTCAATTTGATCAAGCACCATCGTCACCTTTGCAAGAACCACCAGTACGTAATCAACAAAGTGGAAAAAAATTTTACGTTGGCCCTGAAAGAACTTCGGCTATTCCTCTAAATTTATCATTGTTTAATTCGAAAAAAGTTTTTCCAGATAATTGGTTAAGGCGATCTTCAATGGAAATGCCGAAAAAGGCAAAATATCACAAGCTCTTATCGAAAGGGAAAGGTAGAGATCATGGATTTTTGCAAGCGGCCGCAAAATTTTCTTTCCCTCCATCACATGATTATGGAGCACATTCGCCTTGAAAAAAGTGAGATTTAGGCCTGTGGTATGCAATGACTTGAGTAAGAGTTGCAGGGAAGCTGTTGTTTTAAATCAATATCTACGTCACACCCGCTCCATGCAAGGACAATAAACTCTTCCTTGATGAATGGTAATTTGTTCTGCTATTATCAAGCAAATTCTTTCACGCGAAGCGAATGCAGCTCATTGCATTATGTTGCACAATTGACTGAAGAAACAATGCAACCGTGGAATTTCTGTTACCAATCTAAGAGAGTTTATTCAGGTATTGTAAGCCGATTAATTCCACTGAATATCCTGAACCAGTCATGACTGAGATCCCTACACAACGTTTTTGAATTCTCTCTTACTCTTCATATTGAGGTAGGAGAAAACTGCACTAGAAGAGCAATTATTTGTAGTGCTGCTGGGTGCTCATTACGGGAAATGATGCTCCAAGTAGAAATAGGTACTGCTTGTTATAGGGAAAAATTTGGCTTTGGTATATACAATGTTATTTATATTAATCAGCCCAATTAGTATATTTTACACTTTGTCTATTTTCAAAAATTTACTGAGTGATTGTTCAGAGGGACATATTTCTAGTGTGCTTTTTTGATTTATCGCATGTTCGCATCGAACCTTTTCATTAAGAATGTCTCGTTCAAAGATTCAGAAAATATAGTCTTCACTTCGCGAAGACTATATTTTCTGCACAGATGGGTATTTTATGCACATTACTGCTATTTGGGTTTTTAGTTGACTACTTATCTTTTTTTGTATTTTAACTATGAAGTGAAGTGCAAAGGCATAGCTCCAACGAAATAAATACAAAGCAACTTGAAAGTAAACGTATCGCAATGTTATTTTGTTTTCTGTGGGAGTCTGTAAATAGGTTTTCCTTCTCCTAAAACTTGATGTTTTACTGCAAATTTTTCTCGTGACTGTATTACGTATTCTTTGAAATATACCATATGTGAGCATTTTCAATCGCACACAGAATTTCCTTCAAGCGGTGACTTTTTGCGCTTGATAATAGGTTTGTCTTATTTCCAGTATTTTTCAGAACATTTTTTGCTGCCGCATCTTTAAAACTTCCATACCTTTTTTGTATTTTTTTTCCTTTTTTCAAATATTTCACAAGGATTAAATCTCTCTTACGAAATTCATTTGGGTTTCAAAGGTAGTTTTAAATGTAGCGGCCTTTTATCCGTCCTCTATTTTTCCAACGGCAGGAGTAGATATTGCGTAATGTCAGCAAAAGACTTATCAGTTTTTTAAACGTTGCTTAGTCAATTTTAAGAGGTTCTTTTTTGTTACACAATCAAAATGCCACCCATTGCAGATGATAAGGTTTCTTCATCCTTGTCACATGCCTGTTCTCATTGTATTTTTCTAAAGCAAAAATTAGCACGGCGATAAAAATAAACTTAGTTATGTATATCATTATAGAAATTACTTTATACTGGATCGAACTATTAAAATTATCACTTGAAAACAGTTTCAGTTCTGCTAGCGTAGTGAAACATCAAGACAAAATCTGAACTTTGAAAACGCTATCCTTTTCAAGCTCCGATCTAATTTTGTACTAACTAACGGATTAAATATCATGATTCAACTGTATAGCCGCGCAGTTTGGCTTTCCCAATTGAATGAATCAACTAAGTCCCCGCATGCAGTGTGTTCACTGAGGGTAGCACCTGCAGAATTCGGGTAGCGACAGGAATTTTAGTGCAAAATGAGATCATGCAAACTGTAATTAGTACACACGTTTCAATGAATTCCGTTTTAAGTATCTCAGCTTCTTCCAAGAATTACAGCTTGCATGCTCTTCAAAATTGTTTATGAATTACCTATATTTTTACTTATTTACATCGCTTGATACTTTTTTTAAACATCTGTTAATTGCCTCGTCGATGTCCTCCAAAATTGCAGCAGCCATGGCAGGTTCTGTTAAAGTTTTGCGGTAGGTGTGATTTGAAAATCGTGTTTTTTTAACAAGCTGCTAAAATCTTAGATAAAATAGTATTGCAATCAAAGTAGAGTAGAGGAAGTCTCATATCTAGTGCCTTTTGGTAGCACGTGACTCCCCAGCATTCGAATTTGCTACAAGAATGCATTTCTGCTACTCTGGCTGCAAGTGCATAAAGAAGTCATCGAAGAGTACTTTTTTCTTTTATTATAACATGCAGGTACAGTTATGTCGAAGGTATGCTTATAAAACGAGATCCCTTTCGAGATGAGCACTTGGCGCTTTTAAAAGATTATGAAAAATCAGGTAAACGATGACGGGCAATTAACTCAAAATTTGTTCCCTTGTATGATTCTTAAACAGAAGCTTTTCATCACCACCTCCAGCAAAAGCATCATTGGCATTTTTCCATCATTATTCTCTTTATTTAGCTTAACCACATGCAAACTACGGTATATCTTTGAAGCATGTATTTACTACTACCGTTTTACTGCTTGTTATAGAAAGCAATTTTTGTGTGTTATTTCGTAGGAAAATTGCTCTTAGCAGGGGCTTTCAGTTCTCCCTGTGACGGGGCCCTCCTTGTTTTCCGTGATGCTGAAATTACTGAAATTGAAGCATTCTTACAGAAAGATCCCTACTATAAGAATGCCCTAGTGTCCAAATATGATATTCGTGATTTTTTTGCGGGATTAGGCCAGTGGGTTAATCCCGTTGAAAAGTAGTTATGGATACATTTTATTGCAGTCTTTTCGTCATTTTCTTAATAAGCTTTCACATTCTTGGCAATTGCGAAATCTTTTTATTAGATATGCAGAACAGTCATTTTTAAATGTATTCAATGTTTTTTTTCAAATTGAACGACGAGTAAATACAAGCAATGCCACTCAATTTTTTTATAGAAATGCTTTGAATTCGCGCCGTGTTCTTTTGCACCTTAGGATTCTCTCGGTAAGAGAGACTGCATCTAAACATTCCACACATTTAGCATTCTGTATGCCTATAGCTCATGCCATAGTAGAATAGAATGCGCGAACTAACTCCGCCCTCCCCAAACAGTGGCTTATACAAGAATTATTTTTTCTTGTTTCTATACCCCCTTTCCCCTTGATTTTAATGCGCCTATTTTTACAGTTTGTGACCATTAAAAAACTCTTGGAAGGAATGTAAAAATTCTATATACAGCATCAGAGCCTACAAGAAAAAAGTCACGTTGAAATTTAAAAGGTGATACAAACACACTGCAATCTCCATGTTTTCCTCTATTACTCCCATAAAACAGGTAAAACGTACACTCCCTCTTCATTTTCTAGTAAGAATGAAGCCTACGCTAACAAAAGTGCTAGCTTCAAAAGGGTGAATTCATCACCTCTCCTCAAATTCCGTTTTTGCTTCCTCGTGTGCAGAGAGATGCCATGTATATACAGACCATCCGCAGCGAACCGTACTTCCATAAAATAAATTTATAATGGAACAAAAAGATTAATAGAGAGGTTAATGTACTAGGTGCCACTCTGCATAATGGGTAATGGTTGAATGAGAAAAAAAAATCACAGTCCATACATTTGCTCATCGGCTGATAGAAACGAGCTCTGCACATTTCGGTGAAGCATAGTCATGCATAAAAAAACAACTCCAGCCAGGCTACCTGCCATCTTTGAACAAATGTACACTTAGAAATACACTTTTTTTTCATCGGGAGAGGAGACTCCCCAAGAAGATATGGCAAAACCATGGATAGACCCATTCTTGACAAAACCTTCGTGTATAAATACAGCTTATAAAAGTTGCAAACCCGCCTCATTGGTTTCAACTCTTTACCCAAAATGGGTATATAAACAGAACCATCAAAATGATTTTGGTTTCAATTTATAATTGCATTTCAGCAAAATCTTTGCTCTATCATTTCCTCACCTTCTTTATTATCCTCCCTCAGTCCAGTCGCTCTCATCTCTTCCTCTTGCCTATCATCCCTCCCGTTCTCTCTCCCACATCCTATTGCCAGACATATACATCCCCTCGATGAGCGTACATATTCCCATTAAGTATTTCGTCGATTAAATTGTATTCCCAAACGTTTAGTTTTTGCTTGAGCAGCAGTAATGCTAGGAGCATTCACATAGCTGCGTCTCCGTCGCAGCGATGGAAGAGAAACATCTGTAGGAGGAGGCGTATGAAAATCATCTAATTTATTACCCCAAAGCGAAGAAAATTCTTCCTGTTTCTCCATAGAATAAATTTCCTGAGAAAGAGTAGGCAATACAGAGGCATCGCGCTCTTTTGCTAATTTCTGGAGGGAAGAGAAGGGAGAGGGAGAAGGGGTAGAGCAAGGTAATGCTGTAGAGGGAAGCGGCATACCTTGGTCCAATAATAAAGAGTTGAAATCCAGAGAGTTTCCAGAGTGTGCCATAGTCTGCCTAGGAGAAGAACTTTTAATGGTAGAAGAAGTTGAAGGCATTTGAAACTTCTGTAATATATGCCCTTCTACCTGTTTATACTCTTGAAGATTTGAAATTTCGGTTAAAAAGCCTCTATTTCCCATAGAGGGAGAAAAAAATAAGCCACATCGGCCAACACCTTCCTCATCTTTCATAGATGTTCCAACTTTTAGTCCATCCAGAGCCACCTCTATAAGCCAAATCACCGATACTGTAGAAATAAAAGAAGAAAAACTTATACATGTCTTACAAAGTGTATCGTGAGCTTCGTTCGTAGGCAAACGTAAAGAGAGGTTATGCGATGTTTCATATGTAGAGAAGAATTTCTCTACTTATGAAACATGAAAACAGATCGATACAGATAAAGAAATTCTTTTCTCCTAACCAAACCAATGCTATTGTTGTATTCAACCATGCCTTTTACACTCACACTTTCTTCTCTATAAATTTTTTAATTCGTGAAGAAGAATAGAATTACAATTTTGATAGTTCTATGGTTTCTGTATGGATGCTTATCCTATTATATATATCTTTTGTATTTTCTTCTTTTTCTGCCTCTACAATTAGCTTCCGCTTATTATTTCCCTAGAGAATTTTTTATTCGTATGTTTGCATTTTGTTTCATTTTTATTTCTCTCTCTTTCCTCCAATACAAATTAATCCGCCACAAAATTCCTCCTTCCTCCACTACACACCTCCCCATTACTCTCCTTCCTCCACTCCACATCTCCATCCACCTTCCCCCTCGTTTTCCCCTCCTTCTCCCTCGTTTTCCCCTCTCCTTCCCCTCCTTCTCCCTCGTTTTCCCCTCATTCTCCCTCGTTTCCCCTCCTTCTCCCTCTCCTTCCCCTCCCCCTCCTTCCCTCTCCTTCCCCTCCTCCTCCTTCCCTCTCCTTCCACCTCGTTTTCCCCTCCTTCTCCCTCGTTTTCCCCTCCTTCTCCCTCGTTTTCCCCTCCTTCCCCCTCGTTTTCCCCTCCTTCCCTCTCCCTCCTCCCCCTCCTTCTCTCTCCTTCCCCTCCTTCTTCCTCTCCTTCCCCCTCGTTTTCCCCTCCTTCCCTCTCCCCCTCCTACTTCCCTCTCCCTCCTCCTCCTACTTCTCTCTCCCTCCTCCCCCTCCTTCT
>JADAQX010000105.1:0-93881 GCA_015476325.1 Cardiosporidium cionae
CCCCCCTCCCCACCTCTTCCGTGATAGCTCCCAAATTCTCTTGATAAAGAATATGTGTGGCAATTAAAAAAGCAAATGGAAATTTATGTTTTTCAAAGAGGCCACGGCTCGTATGACGATATAAAGCGAGTGTGATGGCTTCCTTTAGTTGATTCAGCCTTTCTTCACCTTTCACAGTGTGAGAGAGAGTTTGAATAGCTTTACAAAATACATTTGTAAAGAAAGATAATGAAAATTGATACATCGAATCCACAGAAGCTAATCCAGAAACTACAAAATAGAGGAGAGCTGCCCGCATAGCGACTGGAGCGTACATATTTCGCATGATTTCACTCCGTTTGGCTGTCTGTTCTGTCTCAGATAAGCGATGATTTAATTCTTGAGTGAGATCTTTAGAAGTACTCAATGTTTCAATTAATGCAACATCATCCAAGATATTCCCCTTAGAATTGGATAACGAATGAATAAGAGCTGCATCCTATAGCCATAAACATACAATAAACAGCAAATCAAAAATTGATAAACAAAGATGGAATAAGAATAAATGTTTTAAGAGTATGCTATTTTTATAGGCGTGTGGGGAGGAAAGGGGGAGAGAGAGGGAGAGAGAGGGAGGGGAGAGAGAGGGGAGAGAGAGGGAGGGGAGAGAGAGGGAGGGGAGAGAGAGAGGGAGGGGAGAGAGAGAGGGAGGGGAGAGAGAGAGGGAGGGGAGAGAGAGAGGGAGGGGAGAGAGAGAGGGAGGGGAGAGAGAGAGAAAAAAGAAAGAGAGAGAGAGAGAGAGAGAGAAAAAAGAAAGAGAGAGAGAGAGAGAGAGAAAAAAGAAAGAGAGAGAGGTGAGAAAAAACAGAAATAAAGGAAAAACAGAAATAAAGAAAAATAAATAGAAAAAATGTAAAAATAAAATATAAAAAGAGTTATTAAAAAACTAAAAAGAATAAAAATAAATTTTCAAACAAACTTTAGATTTAAATAAATTTTACAAGCATTCACCCTACCTACTGTATGTACACTACATTCTATACCACTTTACATCTCTTCTTTACGTATTTTTTAAAACATGAGAGTTCCATTACATAAATTCCTATGATCAAAAGCCATTCTCCCTCCTTCTCTATTTGAATTCCCCTCAATTATTTCTTACTAAATGAACAAGAGCTTTGCTATCCTTGGCCATAGCCACAACTAAAATATCATTTTTTTGCTCTAATTCTGGACTTTCAATAGCCACCACACGAGAAAGAAGTTGTTGTTTTAATCCATCCATTGTGACAGTAAAATTGATTAAAGATGTACAAACGGTGATGTGTGGAAGAAAATGTGGATTTGTATATTCTGTGGTAATATAGAGGCGAAAATCAGGATGAAGATGTACTTCTCGATCTCCAATAAAAATTTTTTTCACACCGAGGCTACGATTAGTTGTCTGTTGAAGAAAGAGAAGAAGTTGATGCTCCAGTTGTTCTTCTACATTTTCAATCTGAAAATTTTCATTTTAATAAATTCTCTTATTTTGAAACAGGTTAAAGTTAGGGGAAAAGAAAGAGAAATGAGAGGAGAGAGAAATGTGAGAAGGAGAGAGAAACATGCATGGAAGAATAGAAAGAGAGAATTAGAGGAGAAGAAAATTATAGCAAGAGAGAAAAAACCGCTTACTATAATAAATGCCTATAAATCCTAACTAAAAATAGAATAATAAATCTATGAATAAAAGCTTCAAAATGTTTTTAAACAATCTTCAAAATATCAAAATCTTGAAATATACCAGAGCAGGATATCCCATTATAATACATTCTTCAAAAATTTTCAACCAATTTTTATCAGAAAGTTGTATAATTTTCACTCCTAATGATCCTTCAATAGATTTAATCCATCGATTGGCTTGAAGTTGTGGATCAATCAAAAGAGGCCAAGAAACACTCTTTGTAGTGATAATGCCATTACTAATGGATACATCATCCGAAGGAAGTCCCTATAAGCATTAAAAATATTTTTTTATTTAATGAAAAAATATATAAAATAGGTGGAGAGTTTATAGTTTTTTATTTAATGAAAAAATATATAAAATAGGTGGAGAGTTTATAGTTTTTTATTTAATGAAAAAATATAAAATAATAAACTATAGTTTCTATTCGATAAAAATTTAAGAAATAAACCTTAGTTTTCAATTAAAAAATCCACTTTATTTTTCTATAAATTTAAAAAAAAAAAAAAAATATACATACATTTTTCCACACTTAAAAAAAAAAATAAAAAATTATTTCTTACATGAATATTCCAATCTCTTAGCTCCAATGGATCACTGAAAATATTTTTTATAGTAAACTCTTTATCAAAAGAAAGATGTGTTTTACTCAATTCTAACTCCCATCGGGTGAGGCAAGCCAAGCGTGTGGTGCCTGTGAAGGGTCCCAACAATCCCACATAAGCTGTGGCTAAACAAAGATTTCCTTTTAAATTTTTAATTTTTTCTTCTAATGCCTCACATTTTTGTGACCATCGAATCTAAAAATAATATAGATTAAAAAAGTATTTTATTGCAATTTTTTTTGAATATATTCGTTATGAATAAAGCATGTACTCTAAAAATAAACTATATACAGTGTATTTTTTCTAGAAATATTTTAAAATACTTACTCTATCTAAAGAAGAATGTTGAGAAAATCATGGAATGCATGCAAATTCATTTTTAAAAATAAATAGTTTGTATATTTAATCAACTTTTGAAATTGCAACAATATATAGTTTGTATCCATAACTATTTTATTCTTTTATTTCTCTCATTTTCAATCGCATTTTTTATTTCTCTCATTTTATTTTTTATTTTTCTCTCATTTTATTTTTATTTCTCTCATTTTATTTTTTATTTCTCTCATTTTATTTTTTTATTTCTCTCATTTTATTTTTTATTTCTCTCATTTTATTTTTTTATTTCTCTCATTTTATTTTTTTATTTCTCTCTTTTTTATTTTTACAATTCCTCATTTTATTTCTCCATTTTTATAAAATAATAGATTTTACATGTTCATCAGCTAATCTTTGAGTTATTGTTTCTGCACGTTGAATTCTTAAACGACAGAGATCTGCTTCTTGAAGCAATCTCTGTTTTTCTGCATTTGTTTCTTCTAATTGAGCATGAAGAAGACGAATTGTTTCTAAAGCTTCATTTAATTTCTTTTGAGCACTTTCTAGTTGAAAATTGGCTTCTGATAACTAATTTAAAATATAAAAAAAAAATCAAAAAAAAAAAAATAATATGCTATAAATTAAACAAAGGCATCATAATAAAATTTATATTTATTTTAGGTAGGCTTATCCATAATAGAATACTTTTTCATACTTTTCAACTTTTTTTCTCTTTTAAAAAAAAAAAATATCAAAAAGATGTACTATTCAATAAAATACTTGTACTATTAAAATCTACTATATAAATTATAAATTAAAATTTCACAAAAAAAAAAAAGAAAGTTTCTTTCATACAAATTTCACCTGTTTATCCATTTCTTTTAATCTATCTCGTTTTGGTTTTACTTCTTTTAATACTTGAAAATATTTTCCAATGGCATGAGCCCACATACAAAGAGATTTTGCTGCCAATGAATGGCTTCCCACTTTTTCAGGAGAAAAATCAGGTTTGCTAAGATATCTCTCTAATTTTCTTAGAAGAGGCGGTGAGATATAATCTCTCTCAAAATTTTTTAAACGTTGTAAAAATCCTATAAAATATATTATAAATCGCATTTAAATTATTTAAATGCCATTAAAAATCTTTTAAAAAAAGTTTTATTTTTCTTTAAATATATATACATTTTTCATATATTTATATATTTTTTTATCTATAATAGGTATATCTCTAGAAAAATTCTCTACTATTTATTTTTCATTCTCTGTATTGATTTCCATTTCTTCTTAAAAGAATTTCTATTTAAAATAGAGTTTCATGAATAAATGAAAATTTTTTATTTCGAGTTTATTATACTGTAATTTCTATTTTAATTTCTAGGGTCCCTTTTAAGTTTTAATATTTTTTTTATTTTAAAAATAACAGTGTTAAATCTACTAATTTTTAAAATATTTTTCTTACCAGATTCAGATAAAACTTTCTTTGCAGAATCCCAATCTGTTTTCTCTTCTAAAAGTGTATTTACAACTTCCATTGTAAATACAACAAGAAGAGGTGGTTTTGAAAAAGATTTAATTTCTGTTATATCTTTCTTATCCAAAGCATCCAAAGCAGCTAAAATAATAATTTTTATTATTAAAAAAAAAAAATGTATATAAATTTTTTTTTTTCAAGGTCTCTTCTTCTTTGAATTAAAACTTTACAATTTTTAAAATAAAAAAAATTTTTATTCGTTTCTTTGTTATAAAAAGAATTTTATCTTTTTTTCAAACTTTTTTTTATTTTTTACATCACATACATACTCTTTTTCTCTCTCTTTTTCATACATTTAAAACCAAAATTTATCCATGAAGAAATTATTTATCTACACATACTTTCTTCTTTCTATACTTTAAAATTTTTTAAAAATATTTTCCTCTCAATTATATAAAAAAATAAAAAATAATAATCAATTAAAAATGAACAACTTCTCTTACCAATAGCAGCTTCATAAGCAGGCAAAACAGAATTTAAATGCGTTTGAGCTTCATTTTGAAGAATAGAAATGGAATCTGCTTGAGATTTGACAATAGATTCCTCTATTTTTATTTGTTCTGTTTCTTTATCTGCTTTTTGTTGATCTTCCAATAATTTCTATTTTTTTTTTTTTTTTGAAAAATACAAGGTAAAAATTCATTTTTACTAATTACATTAAAAATAATTTTTTTTAGAAATAAAATAAAAGTCTAAAAAGTATTTCTTATAATTTCTGAAGCGATGACATCATTTTATTAGTATATAATGAATCCTTTCAAAGTATATTTCTAGTATAAAAACAAAAATATTCTCTTTTCAGCTACAGAGATATATATATATATATTTTTATTAAAAAAAAAAAAATGCTATTTTAAACAATAAAAAAGATAGAAAGGCAATCAAAATAAAACTCTTTAAATTAAAAAAAAATGCCTATACTAAAATAGAGAGTGAAATAAATATACGAATAAATTAAAAATCCAAAGAAACTACCTCTACAAGATTCTCCACTTCTACACATTTTGCTTGGAGAATCGGTTCAAGAATCTCCAATTCTTTTTTGAGGATAGCAATACTATTATTTGCTTCTGAAAATTTTTTCAATCCCATTTTTAGTTGATCATAATTTTTTTGGGTAGCTAAACGTTTCTCTGAGTATTCCTATTTCCAAAATTCAAAAATAAAATCATACATCTTCTACAAAACAATATAAATAAGAAATTCATATAGAGTCACACCGTATTATACACACACACACAATAAACGAATTCTGTAACATCCACCCACTCTTAACCATCCCCCCCCTCCCCCTCTTCCTCTCACATCTCTCTCCCCTCCCCAAAACAAAATTTTCTCTCCTTTTTCTATCCACCTACCCTCATAAAAAACTGCACAAGATCTCTATAAGCTTTAGGAGTTGTATAGACAGGACGATCCAATCGATGTAAATATTCAAGAGATATATTTTGCACACTTTTATAGGCAAAAGCAAAGAAATCCACCACCGTAGAGGCATCCTCTCCTTCAAAAGTTTCAAGCGAGCAATGTGCCACACGTGTCAACGCATCACGCTGCCATTCACTGAAATAATCAATCGAAGTTGTACAAGAGACAAGCGAAGGAAAATTTCGTAAACGTTTACGAAATTTTTCTCCAGTAGGTGAAAGAGAAAGAAGAAGATGAATATTTTGATATGCACGTTGATAAAATGTGTGAAGAAGTGCAGGCGGTGTGAGAGGGTGATGGACAGGCATTTCATCTTCATGAGCGGCAGCATACTGACGAAGATCTGTCACAATAAACTCTTGATCTTCCAGTGAAAATAGATGTGGAATCTGTAGAAGGGTATAGTGACAACGTTTCATAGCCATAGGGGAGTGGAGAGGGTAGGGGAAGAAGTGTAGAGAAGAAGTAGGGGGTGGAGTGTGGAGAAGAAGTAGAGGGTGGAGTGTGGAGGGGAAGTAGAAGAAATGTAGAGGGGAAGTAAAGGGTGGAGTGTAGAGGGGAAGTAAAGGGTGGAGTGTAGAGGGGAAGTAAAGGGTGGAGTGTAGAGGGGAAGTAGAAGAAATGCAAAGGGAAAGTAGGGGGTGGAGTGTAGAGGGGAAGTAGGGGGTGGAGTGTGGAAGGGAAGTGGAGGAAATGCAGAGAGGAAGTAGGGGGTGGAGTGTGGAGGGGAAGTAGAGGAAATGTAGAGGTGAAGTAGGGGGTGGAGTGTGGAAGGGAAGTGGGGGGTGGAGTGTGGAGAAGAAGTAGAGGAAGTGTAGAGGGGAAGTAGAGGAAGTGTGGAGAGGAAGTAGAGGAAATGTAAAGGGGAAGTAGGGAAAATGTAGAGAAGGCAAAGCGCTGAGTAGAGGAAATGAGAGAAATTAGATAAAATGCAAAGTAGGAAAGAAGAAAGAGAGTGGAAACAAACAAGAGATAGTAGAAGATAAAAAAATGATTTTGTAGAAAAATAAATTGTAAGAAACCATATGAAGGTGGATAATACAAATAGTGGAAGAATTTTATGAAACCCTCTACCCAGATTTCATCCACACTCTACTAAAAATTTTCAGACACCCTCTCCCTATCGCTCTAATCCTCTTCAAAGATATATAGACACAAGTCATAAGAAGCAAAAATGAAAGAAGTCTTGAAATTTGTATTAAAAATCAGACAATGTGTCAAAGCAAGCCATCCTAAGCTCTATTCCCAAAGATATTCTTAAACAAAATTTTAATATTTTTTGAACACAATTTGCCAGTTTTTGCCATGCCTTACCTCTCCTGTACTTAAATAGCTGTTCATATCTTCTAAGAATGTTTCCTCAAGAATAGTTTCTTCAGATAAAAGAAATGCTTGAGAGGATCCATTCGATAAACCTGCTTTCAATAAGACGCGCTTCAAATCTTCTCGAAAATGCGTCAAAGTATAATTATCACGTTGAATAATTTCTTCCTGAAGTGTGTGTGAATAATAGAGGTGTAAAATGCCTTTCAAAGTATTCATTTACATACTTTCATTTTTTCATTTTCAAAACTTTAAACTTTCATACGAGTACCATTTTTCTTTTTTAATTTTCATATATTTCTCTTCCTCTCTCCTCTCCTCTCCTTTCCCCTCCTTTCCTCTCCTCTCCTTTCCTCTCCTTTCCCCTCCTTTCCCCTCCTTTCCTCTCCTTTCCTCTCATTTCCTTTCCTCTCCTCTCCTTTCCTCTCATTTCCTTTCCTCTCATTTCCCCTCCTTTCCTCTCCTTTCCTCTCCTCTCATTTCCTCTCCTCTCCTCTCCTTTCCATTCCTCTCATTTCCTCTCCTCTTCTTCCTCTCTCCTCTTCTTTTCTTCCTCTCCTATCTTCCTCTCAAAAATAAAAAAATGATATCCTCAAGGTTTTGTGTATACCAATTCCATTTCTGAGCAATAAGCTGCTAATCGAGCACAGGATTTCTTTCCTGAGCCTGGAAAACCCAACAAGAGGAGGCTACCAGCAGGAGTAAACAAACTTCGTGAGATATGGAGAGTATGCTCAATAGCTTCTTTGAAAAACACCATTTGAAGTGGATATTTAGCATTTAAATTATAGAATGTGAGCATATTTTCAAGATAGGATTCCACCTAAAATCATTAGAAAGGAATAAGAGTGAGATGAAGAAGAAGAAGAGAGAGAGAGTTAGAGTTAGATGAGGTAACTACAAAGGAAAGCATCAGAAATAAAGGAATTAAGAAGATAGGCATGCAAAGAGATTGGGAGAACAAAATTGAAAGAGAGTAACAAAAAACAATTTTTAAATGCACTTAAAACAAAAGAGAAGAAAGAAAGGCATCCCAATCTTAAAAATAACATAAAATATCTTCTCTCTCTCTTTTCTTTCTTTTTTCTAATATAAAATCACCATTTTTGAGAATATTTGAAAAAAAAAATAAATGTGTTTAACTTTTATGTCTTGATTTTTAAATATAATATTTTCTAATTTTTTTTTCTATTTTTTGGTGATTTTTTTCTTTTTATCCCTGTTTTTCTACATACCCCCTCTAGCGTAGAAAATTCTAAAATCTTTTCCTTTTATTTTTCTAAATTGATTTCTCTCTCTCAGTGTATCACATTTCTCTCTTTTTCTCTCTCATCCCCTTCACAGTAGTATTGTTTCTTAATATCCATCTACAAAACCTCCTTTGCATTCTTCTTTTCAAAATGTTTTGGAAATTCTCCACTCTTTAAAAAAAAAAATAAACATCTTCTCTCTGTATAGTCTTGCATACTCTCTTTTTATTTTACATTGAAAGATTCTGGAATTTCTTGGTAGATACGTTCTCCATCATCATTTTTTAAAAATGTAGACCACAAACTAGATTCTTTTGTGGATATTGTTTCTTCTGTAGATAAATATTTAAAGGAAATTTCCTTCACTTGTTCTTCAAACCAAATTTTATGCGTTATATCCGATATACGATCACCAAAAATACGATGAAGTTCATGTTTCCATAACCTAATTTAATAAAAATATATAAATAAATAAAAAATAAAAAAAATAAAAGATTATATATATAGAGAGAGAGACGTATCAAAAAAAAAAATTTTTTTTTTTTTAAATTCTACAGAATGAAAAAAAAATACTTTTTTATAAACTCTAAATTCAAAGGTAATAAAAATTCTACAAAAAATATAAAGAAATAATAGGCCAATGCACTGTATATACACACCTGAGATAAACAAAAATTGATTTTTAAAGAAAGAGATCTCTCTGCTTCTACACTCTCTCTCTCTTTAAGATTTTATCAACAGTTTCTCTTGTATTCTCCCATCTAAGAAACGCTTCTTCTTCTCCTCAGAATTTTAACTCATTTTTTGTAAAGAAATGAAACTACGTATACCCTACAACACAAGGATATTTTTTTTACCTGACAAAGGAAGCTTCCTCCTCAAAAGCAGACGGATGGGCCATCTGAATGCCTTGAAAAACATGCGATAGCTGTCGTAAAGAGAAGGAATATTGTGGCATTTTGGCGGTAGGAATAAAATATTCACAGAAACGAGAATAGAGATCTGTACGTACACAAAGAAACAGCGAAGAAGAAGAGGGGGGAAAAATGTGGAAATTTCACGTTTTTTGAAGGGTGTATGTACATCTCTACCCATCTCTATACTTCTTTTTATATTGATTTTTTGGACAAAGTGTAAATCTAGAGGCAGTCGATGCAGGGCAAAGAGTAGAAAAGAGAGAGAGGAAGGGAGGAGGGGAAGGGAGGTGGGAGGAGAGGAGAGGAAGGGAGGAGAGGAGAGGAAAGGAGAAAAAAAAAGAGGAAGGGAGGAGAGGAGAGGAAAAGAAAAAAAAAGAGAGGAAGGGAAAAAAAAGAGATGAGGGAGAAAAAAGAGAGGAAGGGAGAAACAAGAGATGAGGTGAAGGAGATGAAAAAAAAAATAAAAAGAAAACAAAATAAAAGAGATAAAAACATCCAAAGATATTTTTAAAAGATACTGGGACGAGAGAGGCAATACAGAAGTCTTCAAAATCAATCACAAACAATTTCTTCCATTTAAAAAAAATTCACTAACCCACTCTATTAAATGGAATCTTAACCCATGTCAGAAACAATGAAATTATTATAAAAATATTTTTCCAAGATTTGATTTGTCAAAGACAAAGTCTATGCGTATATCTATCACCTTTACTTTCTCCACTTTTATAAACATACCCAATGTTTTATCAACAATCGTTTTAGAGAATGCCAGAATAGAGGTGGAGACAGACTGTTAAAAAAAAACATAAAGAAATAAACTGTATTTACACTTTATAGACAAAGAGATGGAATTACAGAAATTCATAAAAATGCATCCAAACAGGCCAACCAAAGTTTCCCATACACCCACACACCTTGAAAACTTTAAAAAAAAAGAAATCTAGACCATATATATTTTATTTAAACCTAAGAGAGAGAGAGATATATATATATCTCTCTACCTGATGAGAGAAATAATTATCCATCAAAGATGAATAAATGTAATGAAGAGATTTCAATGGTGTATCGGCCATCGCTAAGACATAAAAATGCCTCAAAAATCGAGAAGAAAGTACATTTTGAGCACCTCCTGGAAGATTGCAACTCAGAAGTACTAAAAGATCATCAATATCCTTCCAAAAAAATTTCTTACGATCATAGACACCCTGAGAAAACAAAAGAAAATCGATAAACATTGCACATCCTTAGAATCCTCACCAATAGGAAAAGATAGGTAGAGTTTAGCCTTTGCATCCTAAAAAAAAATGGGTATCCACATCCTTCCTCTGACTAGAGAGAGAGAGAGAGAGAGAGAGAGAGAGAGAGAGAGAGAGAGAGAGAGAGAGAGAGAGAGAGAGAGAGAGAGAGAGAGAGAGAAAAAAAAAATTGAAAAAAATAAGAGTCCACACCCTTCCTCTGACTAGAGAGAGAGAAAGCATTCAAAGCTACTCCATACATCTTATTTTTTTCCTCTACCTGAAATTCTTGCATTTGACGCACTAATTCAACTGGAGGCTGTGCCCCATAAGCTTCCACTTGAGGAAGATTTACATCTTCAATATAAAGAATCAACTTTTTATATTCTGGAGCACCGAGCTGTTGTAGAATAATATATTAAAAAGAGGCAAATTCAACATAGAAAATGGATGGGAAAAAAAAATGCATGCATTCTGTAGTAGGTTTGTGGCTTTGAACAGATAAGTGAATAAAAATATTTAAAAAGATGATTTTAAAATGCTGTTTTCTTCTACTAGGCAGTTTTTTAAATTAAAGTTTAAAACCGAACACGTTTTTTATGCTTTCGATCCAATAATGCTTCAATAAACAATTGTGTCTGACAACTTTGAGTACTCGCAGAAAAATGAAGTTCTATTGGATGGAGAGGTATCGTTGTTTCTCTTTTTGATGCGAAATAGGCATGCAACAAACTAGATTTGCCACTTCCTCGACTTCCTGAAAGAATTTTATAAGAATCATAGAAAAAGTTTTTTAAATGGTAGAGGATAAGGGGAGGGAGAAGTGGGGGAGGGAGTGGGAGGTGGGGGATAGAGAGAGAGGTTGGGGATAGAGAGAGAGGTGGGGGAGAGAGAAAGCGAGAGGAGGGAGAGATAAGAGAGGAGGGGGAGAGAGCTGAGAGAGAAAGAGAAAGAAAGAGAGAGAAAAAGAAAGAAAGAGAGAGAAAGAGAAAGAAAGAGAGAAAAAAAAAGAAATGTAATGAGAAAAGAATATGATGCAAGAAAGGAGTGGACTAAACCAGAGAACTGAAAAAAATACGAAAGATAGACGCTAGCTGACAGATACAAAGCAAAAAAAAAAATGAATAACGAAGGAGAGAAAAATAAAATGTGAAAAAATGCGTACAAACACATGAAAAGATTAAACAAGAAAATACCAAGTAGACTATAAAAAATTAAAGAGAGAAAAGCATCCAATACGGAGAGATTACAAAGAGAAACAGTAATAAAAAAGAGAGAAGAGAAAGATATCCTAAGAGGATATCCTACAATGTAAACATGCACTCACCACAGAGCCTTTAGAAGAAAAAAAGAAAACTCTGCGCCTCTAAAGGAAGGGAGATGTATCCTACATTTTTTACATACCCTAAAGAAGTCTCTCCTACGATTCTCAAAAACATTTTTTACTTACTAAATCATGCCAATAATCATCAAAACAATAACCTCGTTCTCTTCTATAAAGGGGATGCTGCCAATACTACAATTGTTTGCATTACTATATTATTTTTTTACAAACCTGTAAGAAGTACAGGATGTTTCTGAGTCACACTGGTCTCCACTAAAAAAGTATATTTGGTTGTTTCTTTTGTGGGAACCATGACTTTGTATAAAGGTGTATGAGGTGAATATTCAAACGAAGGGATACGTTCTTCCCATGAAAAAAATCGACCTTTCTTGGGATCATACATCACATCAAACACAGTTTCTCCACGAGGCCATCGAATAGCATCCATCACCTTCTTGCAGTAGGTAGAGAAAATAAGACGAGAAGATGTATTCAAAGCGCTGCCTAAACTCCAAACAAAAGCTGAGCAAAACGAAGGCAGAAGGCGATAGGCCAAATCTCTTATATAAGGCGTTGATCCCTCCATCAAGGTGGCGGTGGCCTCTATAAAAAGTAGAGAAAGGCATGTGTACGTACATGCATGTGTCTAGATAAAAGAGAAATCAGCAGGAAAACAAAATGTATTTTAATAAATTACAAAGAGGTGTGCATCCTGGAAAAAACGGTAGGGTGTGAAAAAAAGAGAAGAGAGAAAGATAGGAGAACACAGACTCAAAATGAGCAAACAGGGATAACTCAGACGAGAGCCAAGAAAAAAAATATTCACAAACATACGAAAAACAAAATAAAAATATTGCCATCCCCCAAAAATCTAAACCCGTAGGCATTTTTTTCTTTAAAAAATCTCCAAGCATCATGATCATGGGAATGTAACTACAAGTAGAAGCCAATTTTGTTACCATCATCGGATCGTTGAAGCGTATTCGAGCTCCCTGACAATTCTGTCAATAGAAATCCTTCCAAAAGAGAGCACAAACAACTCAACTTTGCATTATCGGTCAGTTCCATGCATTCTTTACAATTTTCCATAATAAATTTCAGGCCTGGATCGATGTAAATCTCAAAATAACCCCAAAGTTGTTCGCTAATGGCGGCAGTGAATGTAGGTGTAATTTTCCTGGAATGAAAACGCATGAAAATATAGGTTTGACTTTGAAGATTTTATAGAATGATAGGTAGACTCATAGTGCGAGCCTTGCCGGATTATGAAACTACTACAGCATACTAAATTTCTTGCACGTCTTCACCTTTCCAGCCAACTTCGTACAAGAAGTTTCCACGTTACAGTTTCATGGCCAAAGAATATCAAACCACAGCGACTGATCGTTGCTGGAGAAGCAGCGGAGAGATCCGTGGTTTCAAAAAGGAGTTTCACCTCCATTGGAATTTTAATCCGTTCTCCTTCATAGAAAGTCAGCAAACAATCAAAAACAATCGTAAAGTTTAATAAAAATGAAGAGTGTATTGCATATAAAATTAAAATAGATGGATTAAAAGAGGAATAAACGCTTCCAGCGGTGTAGAGAGATCTCACCTGAGGCGAGGCATAACATCTGACTATCATCAAGGACCGTGTTCATACTCTCAATCCAGAGTGCATCGATAGGACCATCTAAGATAATCCATTTACTTTCTTTGGAATCGCTTTTGGTATAGTTTCTCACAGTACATGAGAGAAGTCCATCACACCATTCATCCGTTGCCTCGTCGAATTGTCCATATAACTCTCCCAGTGAAACACATTTTGGATTTAATATCTTTCTCTCTACTCCCTGCATAGTGAAAATATATTCAAACGTAGTACTTCATACAGCATATCCAATGAGCACTAACCGAAAAATCCATCCTATCATTTGTGCCTGTTTTACATTGCTCACTTGAAAAGAGAGCACTTCTGAATCTCTCTTTGACAAAGAGCAGAGAGCTTTACTGAGTGCTTGGTGGGTAACAGATTTTCCACTCATCGCCGGCCCCAAAATGATAACGCCTGTTCTCACCTTTAAAATTTCATGTAATTGGATTGCTCGACATACAATAGTCTCTGTAGACTGTAGATTATTGCCTCGCATTGCTTCCTGAACCGCCGTTTCCAAAGTCTTGGTTGCTGCATTATCCATAGGTGGAAATTTCCCAGGAAATAGGTCACTCACGATTTCCTCAAATATTTTTTTCTCATCCTCGGAAAGTTTAGGGAGATTCCAATCACTATAAGGGACCAACGCATCAAAATTGCAAGTAAGATAATAGTGAGAGATGAAGCATTTCGTTTATGTGCAGATTGTAGTTAAGCCAAATGTAAGGCATATATACCGCGCTGCTTGAACCACTAGCGCATCTTCAGGCATAGAAGAATATAGGCGTTTCAAAATTCCAGCTAATGTTAAAGTTGCCTTAACAGTGCGCAATCCAAATTCATAGTGGCTATGCTTGGTTAACTGCAACGAACGTGCTTTTTTATTTCCAATTATTTGTTAATAATGAGTATATCTATTATTAGTGTGCTTTTAACGGAATTATTGTCTGCTCAGTCGCTTCACCTGCTCTTTACACAGATTGATCATAGTGATAAATTTTGTAGCTAAGCAACGGCTATGCCTAAATCCTTCGGCGAAGAGCATAGTTTCAGCAATTCGAGAAAAATCTGGAAACATCATTGCTACTGGGCGGAAAAATATCTTCAGATTATCAGGTAATTCAGTCCGACCGGCATAACCAGAATTCATCGTCACAAAGACTCCGCAGGATGGCTTTAATGAAAGCTTGCTCCCTTCAATTATTATATCTTTTCTGTTTTCAACGGATGCCTGATGAATAAGTTGAAGCTGCTGGGCAATAACCGAAAGCACCTCGATGTCAATGCGATTAAATTCATCCAAACAAGTCCACGCACCAGTTGCAGCAACACCTGTAAAATGCGCACTTGAGATTATAACATGTTTCAGTTGACAAAGAAAGAAAAAAAAGGATGTTGAGCTTACCTGCGAAAAGTTTTTCCATAATTTTGTAATCAATTTGATCCGAGCAATTAAATACTAGGCAATGCTGTCCTAACGCCTTGGCTAAATCCTTCACCGATTCTGTCTTTCCTGTACCCGCCGGCCCAACTGCAGCAACACCGAGCTTGAGTTGCAACGCACCTATCAGATGAAGATATCTCCGCAAAATAGATAGAACACGAAACCTAGGTATCCAAATTATAGCATATAGGAGGGTGCAACACTGTTACCCGTTATTGTCAACCAACATCGTTCAGTTAATGGTGTTACGACGAGCCTTGACGAAAAAGTTTGATACTCGTATCCGTACCAAAGTTCAGCGTTCATTTGTCTTATTACACAGTCATTTTCTTCTGTCTTCCAATAATACTTTAATTGCTTTTGCCAATCAAAACTGACAAATTCGTAGCAAAATATTTGTTATAAGCAAGTTGTAGAGTAATTTATGAACAAGCCAAGATAAAGTACATCTAGTTTTATAAACGTGTTTGTAAGCGTGCTAGTTATTATTAGGAAACTGCATGTAACAAGTCAAGCACAACCCAAACCTGTTACATTCAATGTTTCTCTTCGTAGCTATCTCCTCAAGCGCATCGCGATGCTGTATCTCTTCAACTACTAAGCACATTACTCGCTGTCTTTGCCGGAGAGTTATATCCTTACCTTTTACCAGTGTTACGAAATCTTCTATTGATTTGGCATTTTCTTCGAATATGTGCTCCCACTTTATTTTACCATTCGATATGTCTTGAAAGTTGCATGTAAAAGTAGATATTTTAAAATTGCTAATTTTACACAAAGTAGGCTAAATTATAAAGAATTACTGGTAAACCTTCTACCTTGAATTGTTTGTTCAACTCGGCTACACCAAACAATTTGTCGTGCGCATGAAACCACTTGTGCAGGATATTCCATATGGAGTATATCTAGTTCTTCTTTTAAACATAATTTTATGCATGCCTTTAAGCATTCTCGCAGAGTTTTAACCATTGCATCTTCAAGAAGGGGTAGCCATTTCTCAACAGGACCTCGTGCTTTGAATCCCTTTGTAAACTGTACAGATTCGCCATCAACTCCTTCAATACCTTTAATGGAATACAGTTTTAACAGAATTAGCGGAATATGTCAAAGATTTCCAAAGTAAGCAAATAAGCATTCGTTTCAAAGAGTTACGTATATTAGTAAAATGATAGAATAACTTCAGGACACGTCAGAGGAAGTACACACCTACAACTTCAATAAATTTTGCGCCTTGCTTGAATGTTAAACCTAATAAATTTTCAAAGCACTTCCGTAGATGAATTTGCACCGATAGGGGGTCTCGTGAATTTGACAGAATTTCTAATAGTTCCGCATCCGATAGAAAATAAAATCGCGGAAATTCTTTACGTTTTGTCTGATTGCATTTCAGGAAAGCACAAACATATCACTTCATAGCAAGATATCCTAGAAGCAATGCATAGCAGTAGAACGATTACAAGAGAGATGCAAACTAATTATTCCATTATGCCTTTACTTTCAAGTAGTGCTCAAGACTTCTCCAAATGAATTCCATTGACACCGTCAGGGATTTTAATTGATTTAAGTTGTCTGGACAAGTGGCTGCTTCTAACGCAGTGGGAGTATCTTTCATATTCCGCATGAATTGCTTCCATGCAATAGTAATACTTTGAAATTGCTTTGTTTCTGTCGGGACTTGTCTTGCCATGTCGCTATGTATAAAGATACCGTCCAGATTAATCCAAAGTTTCTGGGCTTGCTGCCATTCTTCCAATAAATCTTGAATTTTTACAAGGTTGAGATGCCATTGCTCTACTTCGTCTGTGCTATGTGATGTCACAAGCGTCGAGCCTATATAATGTTTCAACATTATTTTCAATAGTCTTAAAATCAAGATATTCAATAAAAATACAAAGAAATTTTCAAACTGAAATAACGAAGGCACTGGAAAGTATTTTGATTCTAAAACTTCAAACCTATTTTTACCTGCTACAGCGGAGATTGTTGCGAGGGAATCATCTACCACTGCTGTAATATCATCAATAGAAGACAAAATCAATGTATCTTTTGAACCTTTATATTGTATGATTGTGAATTGGAGATCATCCCAAGTTTTTCGCAATTTCTGAATAGTTTCTTCAACTACTTTTTCTGAAGTTGCTTTAGAGGAAATTGCCTATAAAGAATATTGTTAGCGTTTTGTCCTGTTTTAGTTAGCCAGTCAACGAAAAAAATAACCATGTTTAGAAAAAATAAAACAAATTAATCATGCAAATATTTTGTAAAATGCAAAGTTACAATGATAAAGCAAAACATACCAAAATATCAGTACAGTAGTTTTGAATGTTCGCATCTATGAGCGCTCCTAGTAGCAACTCTTCATCACCAAAAACTATTTCCTTTACAATTGATTGCACTTGCACCCAATGACGCGCGGAAATTGCTTCATTTTTCAATGCTTTGATCACAGGGATAGCATTTGAAAAAGCATAAATGCTATCTTTAAATACTTGAACCACAGAGTTCTCTGGAAATAGCCTTTCACTCTCAATTAAAGCTTTGGAATATACCTTACATAAAACAGCGGGGCAAGAAATGCATAGTTGCAGTGATTATTTACCATTTTATTAAAAAAATTCAAGCTGCTAAGGGCAATTTTTAGTACAACTCCTACTTTCAAAGCCTCTGAATAACTGTCAAGGTTCATCAATTTCAATTTTTCATTCCCCCATTTTTTAGAAAGAATTGTCCATTTATGGTACGCAGTCCACAGTGAGTGCATACCATCGTACATGTGTTGTAAGCTTTTCACATTTTCCAAAGGAAACGCAATCATTTTCAATATCTTTTGATAGCTATAAGCAAAACAATCAAATCTATTTGTCTGGAATTGCTTTAACTGCTGGAAAATACTGTTTAATTCTTCTACTGCACACTATAAATAAATGCGAAAGCTTTTACGTGGAGAATTTGTTCACATCATCTTTTATGGCACCTAATGTTGCCCCAACAATTTCTAGAAGGGCAAAAACCTCTTCAAAACTCGTTGCTGGATTAGAAAGGATTGGATTTTGCAATTCTTCCACTGCAGAATGTACATTTTCCAGCGTTTTGTCTAAAATTTGCTGTATCTCTCCTGTGAATTTCATTGAATTATTCTCAATAAATTCTGTTGATAGTTGCATTTGGATTCTGCATGGCGAACAGCAAAACGTATGGAATTGCATTAACTTGATACTTCTTCAATGCATTGGCTACTGGCAGTAAATATATAGCTAAGCAAGCATAAAAAGCGTAATCACTTACTGAAGCGCATCAAAGCTCTGCGAAACAGTGAAGGCACTATTAATATGCTCTTTGTCTAGCTTGAAATTATTTAATTTTAGCAATTCAAACAAACTTTTAATATGATAGTGCTCTCTTTGCATGAGCTCAAAATTTTTGGTTGTCTCTTCTACTAGTTGTGAAAAGTGAAAATGCTACAGAGAAATATGTATGCAGGCTGTTTTAAAGTGGCTTCAATTCTATAATTTTTATTAAAATAATTTTCAAATGACCTCTTCGACATTCCAAGGTAATTGAATCAATTTTTCATTAAGGGAACTGAGCTTTTGGACAAAATTAACGGATTTTTTTTTTGCCACCTGGAGGGTAAATGAAAACTAAATACACATTTCTAACTGGGTTATAAGTATTTTTTTTTCTTTGCTAATTATTCTAAAATTCATAATTATAAGTTACTACAACATACTATAGGAAGTCTTGAGGAAAGGTTATCTAGATTTTTTTGAGGTATGGGAGCAAGGGAGTATTTTAATGCAATTGTATTAATTGAAAAGATCCCTATGCGGATGTTTGTTGTGATTTGTTTTATTTGCTGTCGCTGATTTTTTAACTCTTCAAACAAATCGCTACACATAAGTATTGACCATATTTATTTCTTAGAAAATGCTTTCAAAACTTTACGTAAGCATTAATACGTAATAACTAATAACCTGATTTCAGATGCTTCTATATTCCAAATATCTTCACTCTCCTTGCTTACCCGGTTTGCCACATTATCAATCACAGGCTGAAAAACGAAGAGCAACCAGTAAATATTTTAAAAATTGTGTACAAATGATATTGACTTCGTTTTCTACTGGTCTATAGTTCTGATTAAAGTACTTGAAGCGAGTTGGCTGCAACATTGACTTCCCGAAGAGATTTCATCACAGCTTGTGTTATACGCTCCATAATTTCTGTCAGTGGGATGCACTTTGAAAGCGATTCAAATGCAATGTCCGCGTCATGCCAGTCCTCATTTTTGGAAAAAATGCTATTTCCCAAGTCATCCATTTGAAGCAATGATGGGATTGCACTGAGCATGTCTAATGGGTTGTGTAATAATAGCTTTACTTGCTCTATAACCTTATTCCTATTTTCATCATATGAAAACATTATATAGGTCATTTTGCGTGAAAATTATATTAATAATGCAAGTAAGCTTCCAAGGGAAAGTTCAATCTATATACAACAGAAGTCAAAACACAAATTTCTCGGACACCTACTCTGAAGGATTGATAGAAACTTTCCAAGATTCCACCAAAGCATTGATAGAAATTAGTGAATTGAAACCATATTTTTCTTGCGCATTCCCCTTTTCATTGTGCTTCTCATCTAAAAGGATCTCCTGATCGACAGACTCGCAACTCTCTTCGGTAAATGAGCTGGTGATGCTATTCCTAATTTGCATTTTTCCGTCTTCCTATTCCAATTGACGCAAATACAGAGACGTTTTAAAGTACAAAAAAACTGAGCAAATTTCCATTTTTGTTTGTTAAGTCATACAAACCATTATCTTTAAGAATTCAAGCAATGACTGTTTTACAACATTCATGATGGTGTCCCTAAAAACTTGCTGCACAAGGCGGACGAAACGGTAGAGGCGACGACATCGTAATCGGCTCTCATATGATGATGGACTTGAAGATGTAGGTTTATTCAATTGCAAAAATGTTGCTCGAGGAATAAGTTGGAGAGAAGTGCCAGAATTCGATTTATCTGCTGTATTTACTTCTATCTTTTTGAAAAGTGATGCCGCAGAAGCTGGGCCAACAAAACATTTTTATAAATCCCAGCCGTCGCTTTGCTTTTGTCATTAACTTAGAATTTAAGAGATGTGTGAATTCAAGACAAGCCTAAAGAATAAACCTGCAAAGAATTACTTGTCAGGTTTGGCGCATTGAATCTTGTAGGAAGCTCTGCTGCCATTACCTTGTTGCAGCTCTCCAAGACCTGACCCAACAGGTACAAGACGTGTAGTTTAGAGAAGTAACGAGCATTTTATCGATGCTTTTACGTACCAGCTGAGCAATTGTTTTCCATGCGTCCCTTATTTGGCGTATTAGAGATGCTTGCACCAGTGATTGAACTGATACAAAATGTTCCAATTCACACGTTTCTACATTGAGATCGAGCATATTTAAAGAGGACAAGTTGTTGCAAATTTGCTTAATTTTGTACAATGTTTCTCGAAGAATTTCGTCAAGAAACAGCAAATTTGATGATAGCAGCCCTCGATTCCGCCTATGCATTCAGAAATAAATGCAAATTACTTTTAGAGTAGTTAAAATACTTACTTTTTAATTAAAGCATAGAATATACCGGAAAATTTGCAATCTGTTCGTAATTTTCCATAGTTTTAATGCCTTTAGTCCTGTAAATTGACTGATAAATTTGCTCTCCTTGAGATCATCAATACGAACCCTTTCTCTGCCCCAATCCTGTTTATAACATAAATGAGTTATAGCTGGGTAATACTGAGCGTTACACCAAAACTTCACCCTCACTTACTAGTAATGATTGAAACTGCGCCTTCCCTTTACTGAAATGTGTAAAGCCTTGCCGCGAAATTGTCAGAAATTTGTTTGGGTCGATTTTATCATAAGATACTCTATGATACAATCCATCTTCAGTTCTGAAAACCAGATACTTTGGTGCTTAAATTATTTGCAAAACTAATGCTTCAGCAGCTCCATTTCATACCTCTCTATGTAGTAGAACTCATGCTTTTTCATCTTTTTAATGTCGTACGGTCCTTCGGATGAAATTTCCTGAGTTTTTTGCCCATGCTTTGGTGCTCGCAAATTATTGAGTTTCAACTCGAATCCAAATGATGCTGACGCTTCATTTTTCTCGATTTGCTGCTGCTTTGTGGCATCTTCAAAAAACCCATGGTTAGGCGTATGGAAACCTTCCAATGGGAGATGTAATTTATTCGAAAACGAAGAAGGATCGCTGGATCCAATCTTGTTAGCACCTCTTTTCAAATACCAACGGGAGGAGAGATCCATAATGAAGATTCTCAAAAAGACTAGAAACGAGTCTTTATTCAGATTCTACAATTTTTAAAAATTGTCCTCACCATCTAGCTGAGCATTAACACGCAAGAAATCGCATGCGCCATCGTTCTCTTTGTAAAGAGCTGTGTGCTGAAGAAATACCTAAAGATCTGCACAAGTGCTTGAATATATCAGAGTAAAAAATGACTTTCCTCTCCTTGACTTTTGTAAAGCCCCGTCACTGCAGCTACCAATAAAGCTTAACACTGGAAGCTAGTTAAATTGCTATTTTTCTTAATCATACTTTTCCGGGGAATGCCATAAACGCTTGAAGGAAGTGCATTTAACCAAAAATCAAATTTTGCAGCAATTCAAAATCTCTGGACCAACAGCAGCAACGAAAGAAGATATTAACTGCTCATGCGTATTGCTCGCGTTTCAATGGAGAGAAATTGTATTTTTAAACACTCTTGATTAAAATTTCCAGTGAGACATTGCGCTCCACTAATTGCTAGATTTTTAGCAACTATGCTTGCTGCTCTTTACTTATCTCGGTAGGAAATTTCACCATCAGTAAAAGTTTCATATATTCAGGTGTTTTACATCTGAAAATAGTTACATTGAAATACCACGGTAGTTTGTGGGTTTTCGGTAGTGTAGTAGTTATGATATGCTGTAACAACTATTCTTTTTCGGAAGTAACTGTACGCAGAGAGTGAAGAAACTGTAAGACTGTAGAGTCATTTCACATTGCTTATCTTATTTTGGAACTTCATTTCCTGATAAAAACTGATTTGCTCATTAATTTATTAGCGAATTTTAAACACAAAAACACATTTTAAACGTCAATCTTTTTTTAAAATGTGGGACACTTTGATCGACAGCAAATGCGTACGATATGACCCGCTCTCCGTATTCAATGATCATGATATTTTTAACAAATTGGGTTCTCGGCTCAAAGATTATAAAATTTAGCAATACGCTCGGCTTATACAGTTAATGCATGGGAACTACGTAGCTTTGAACAATTTTTAAAGCAGTTGCAGCGAGACCCTTTCCTTTCAGTAAGCATATTGTAGGAAGATTGCTTTTGTACAAGATGAACAAGCAATAGAGCAAAGTGATTTGAAAATTTGTCATGTATTTACCATATTTAAAATGCTATGACTAGAAGTATAGGATAATTTTGTTTCCGTGCATACTGTTCATGTCATTTATATTACATTCAAAATAGAGTAATTTACATCTTTTGCATTATCTCATAGAAGCCGATGTACAGGTTAGCTTCTAAAGGAATTAAATGAGTGAAGCATAGCATTTTTTTACGATGGTAAAGGAAAGTTGGGGTTTTTAAATTTTACAGCAGCGAGCGCAAGCGATACTAGAAGCTCTTTTTTTCTTTCTATTAACCGAGTGAAACTAAGAATACAGTAAAACCAATAAAATAATCAGAATTGCAGCAATAATAAAATAAAAAATGACAAAAAATTATCGACTTTCTTCGACATGATTTGTAAATGAAGAGAGGGACCAAGACGCACCGCACCGGATTAAACACGAACAGCGCCGTAACGCGGTGGAGATAATTCTATGCTTCTGTCGACATATGTGGGAATATAAGAACATCCCCAATCAAAATACAGCTCTCGCTATCAAATTTGTGTATAATTTGATTATGCAGATGCATCTACAACTCCAGTACACACAAACATGCCGCACAAATGATTATAATGCGGAAAAGAAACTATTAGACATCTAAAATAAACCTGCATTAGGGATACAAATTCTCATTGCCAGGCTGGTATTTTCAGTCGGAGCAGTAGAATTGCATTACATTTTATGCTGCAACTGCAAAATGGAAAAATGATGATCCATATCTTGTGTGCTCGCCTATTCCATGTTACTATTTTACAGTGTGTGAGAATGAGCAATGACAATTCCCCACAACCAAAACAATTTTATCTTGCTAGTTTATCGAGGTAAGAGAAATATGCTACTCGATATGGATTTTATATCTATGCGTAGAAGATGGAACTAAAAAAGGCGTTAATCAACATCGACTTTCTCAAGTCAATCTTTGTTGACAAGAGATTTTTGTTGCTATTGTATATTCCTTTTGTAGCGTCATTGGTGTTAGCCTTGCAGACCCGAGTGAATGCATCTTTATGTGGGAATGAAACAATGCATATCTATGTCTTTCAAATCCCAATACTAATACTGGTAGGTGTAGGGCAGACTATCCCGCGATTATGCTACTTGTATATCGTTTATGGGAGGCTATGGATAGGCTATGAAATGTTTCCAGAGTACTACATAGGCATAAAGAAGGAACTGCTTTATCTTCTCGTTTTTGCTATACCCACTACGATTGGTGTAATTATAGCAGAATTTGGAAAAACAAGTTTTTTCTTTTCTATTTTTGGAACTACTGCAGACGTGAATATTTTTTGGGCTTATGCCATAGGGTATACGGCTATGCTTTGTTACTCTTGGTTCCGTTCTCGTACGTCGATAGATAATGCTCGCGTGTTGGTAATGTCATTAGTCGGAATACCCCCGCTTGCTGCGGGATATTTTTTTGAATCAGCATTTCTCCCTAACTTTTATCCGTTGGCGAGATCACTTGAGAATTTTTTGGCAATGTTTTTTAACGCTAATACGACTTCAATTTCTATAAAAGATGCTCTAAGTCAAGCTGGTTACACAATTAAATCTATATCCGAAGCAGTTCTCGCTGGAATAACAGGCGGTATTATCATTCCTGCATTGGAGAAGATGTCTATTCGTGTAATGGAATGGGGACACGCTGTCACAGTTACACCTCAACGCATAGAGGAAATGGCTATGGAGTTCGGGGTGGAAAATAAGTCGAAACGAGTTAGAGACATCAAAAGACGCTATGACTTTGTGTTTAATGTAGTTTTAACCGTCTTTACTGCCGAATACGATCGATATAGATTTGTTCTACTTCGAGTAGTGCTGTTTAACATCGATAGTTTCTGGATTTTTGCTATTTTGCTAGTTTTAGATTACTGCCAATCATTGTGGTTTTTATGGATAAAATTTCGCGAAAAGTATATCACATTTGTACTGGAAACAACATATCCTGAGCAGCCAATCACCGGATCTCTACTGTTAGCTCGAGTTGTCAAGAGCTTGGAAGATATAAAACCATTTTTTTCGTCTTACATTAAAAGGATAAACGTGAGAAACTTTTGCAAAGAGCTCGAGAAAGAATCATGGTTTACTTGGCGGAAGCATCGTCGGTTATTCCTTTATGCCCATTATTCGCAACACAGCTTATCTTTCACAGACAAAAACTTGAAGAGCGAATTTCATACTGTTAGGCCTTCGAAATACTTGTCAAATTGGAGAGACAAAGTGGGTTATATTGATAAACTACGTAGCAGGGAGGTGCACAATAAAAAACGAACTGTTAAAATTAAGGGACAAGTAACTCGTTTCTTCCATCAGAATAAGCTAAATAGTGGCAGTTTGTACCTTTTAAACAGTATTAATACGAAAATATCTTTGAAAAGAAGTGAAATGAAAAATCTCCTGCCTGACATCACGACGCTTTTTTTTCAAAAAGAAAGGCAGAATTCTTCGAAGATACCCCCAAGAAGGGTAGAGCTAAGTTGCCTGAATCACCTAGTGTATATTGTGGATTTACCAGTAATTGATAGATGGGGTCGTCAGGAAAAGTTAATGGATTGGAAAGAGCAAACAACTACTTTATATTCTCCAAAAAATTTGAAATGGTTAAATCATGCTGTCAGTGAGACGCAATTTCACAATTTTTGGAGAGCGAATATCCGATCGCCGCTAAAGCTACTTGGTAGTGCAGGGTTTCTTTCTGTCATACTTGCGCTTGAAACAACGACTTTCTCAGAGTTACCGTCGTTTCGGCGAGATGAAGCAGTACGAGCAAGCGGGAAACAACGCATAGCAATCCTTGTACTTTTTGATTTCGCAGAATACTTGGTCATGTTCTGGTCTCATCGCCGCTGCAAGAATTACGCATCTTTCAAGGATCGTTACAACGCTCTTTTCGTTTTAAATCTGCTCCTTGTTTTTTTAGCACAAGCAGTACAGTTACTGTTTGCATTAGCGTTCAATCGTTTTATAATAGGATCTGCATCTTGTGATGGCCTGGACCAAATTCCCACCTGGATGATAGGCGCGGTAGGGCTAAGGTTGCCATAAGTTCTATTCTACTTGATCATCAAAAACCTGTAGAATTAAAAAATGCATCGAATTTGACTTTTGATACGAAACTGTAACTATTTATTAATGAGGAACTTCCAATAGCATTCTTATTGGCTAATCATGAAGTTGGACCATGCGAGTGCTTTTACAATCGATGAAATGGAATAAGTAAGAGTATTAAATGTATACGATATTGGAAATTACACACCCGCCAGATTTAGTGACCTCGAATACATATGATTTTTCAAAAAGGTCGTACGTAGCAGGGTAAGTTTTTTATTACGCTGTTACTCACTGATTTTGTAACGACTGCATTGTACAGAAACATCAATTGGATGCACTCAACGAAATCAAGCTGAACTTTTACTGCAGGGTCTTCTTATGATTGCAACTGAATTGAATAACATAGCGAGCGCAGTTTGCCATCGCATTATTACTTTGAATTCTACATATAAGCCATTAGTAGAAACAAAAGTTCAAGTAAAATGAAAATAATTCCAATTTGCATTTAATACCGACTAGATAATTTACAGTGTGCTGCGTTACCACGACATTGCTGATTTAGATCATCGCAAATTACAATTAAGCACTTCTATTGGAAATCTACTTCGATCACTGCAATCTCTTTTTAATGGTATATTGAACGTAGCGTTAGTCAAAGTCAACGTAGCTTGTGTTCTTTTTTTTTTATTTCGGCCATAGCTGACAATACGTCATGGAGAAATTCTCCTTGCACCTTCAGCACAGAATATACATGCTGCCACTGCAACATTATAAAGCACAAAATATAGGCTAGAAATAGTGATAGTGCTTTTTGCAAATTCAAACGACAACCTAAAACTATAATCTCTCAGGTAATTTTTGAAATATATTTGTAAAAAGGAATTAAAAAATTTCTAAGAGCAAGCTACTTAATTATGGTAATAGTTCAGTCGAAGCTGTTCAGAAGCACGGTTTTTTTTTTTTCGTAGTGAGAGTCTATGTAGTGAAGAGACTAATCCCCAAGTAGAATTGAAAAGCTAAAGTATTATCTACTACTAAATATGTTTTGTCTGTAAAATAGAATAGGCAAATGCCTAGAGATGCTTTGATTGCTATTTTGCCGTTGAAAAAAAGAAGTTTGATACTGCATAACTGGTCCACGTTGTGTTACTTACTCGCTTCATTTCCTCTATGGAAGTCGGACTCTGGTTTGTCTTTTCTAGCACTTTTTTGTTTTTCTCAGTTTGTTCTCTTGACGCAGGAGCTTCTTCATAAGATGCTGCTGAGAGACGTATGCTCTCCCTTGGTTTGATAGTTTTGGAAAAAACAAAAGGGTAATCGTTTCTTTTAGTAGCATCTGAAATAGCTTCACAAAACAGTATAGCAATAAAAATAATGGGATTCTTATTGAAATACATAGTGCTAGTGTAGTGTGCAGTAGTAAATTACCCTTTTCAGCCATATTTAATGAGTTTCCCGCAAAACCTTGCCATGCAAAAGTATTAGGAGGAATTTGAACCCATTTTTTGTTAATTGGGTTACTCTTAGGAGTATTTGCAATCTTTCCATCATTGTTTTTCAACGGAAACTGAACATTATTTATTGCGACAAGAACTTTTCGTAGCTTCATAATATGTAGGATCCATTCATAAAGCAAGGAATACACGATAGTTGCTTGCCACCATTGCCCGATGGAGCTATGCCCCTTCATCACTACGCAAGGATATTTGAATGCATTTAGCAAAGAATATTATAGATATTGCACAATGATTGGAATCATGTATTGCGTTACTTTTGTATTCATTGAGCAAGAATAATTTACATTTTTCAAACTAAGAAAATGAAGTTTAGCAATAACAACTACCTGCAACACGTGACTCTGATGTCATTTTTGCTTCTACATTAGACATACTTTCCACTGTATTTCCAAAAGAGTACTATCATAGTAAATTAATTTATTGCAATTCTCTGATAAAATAAGTAATAGAATATCAAAAACTGTTATAGATACCATGCTCAATAACAAACCGGAGTAATCTTCATCGATTCTAAGCGGATCTTGCAACACCTTTACGGCAGTTCCAAGTTTTTCAAGCAGATTCCAAGAAAAGGTAGCTCCTAGGGAGCAAATACTTTTTCCCGATATATCGACTCTAGTAAGTTCATCTCTGCAGGAACATTCATCGCCTCTTGTATTTTTGGAGTCCTTCGTTGATTTTTGCACTCTAAATCCAGACATATTTGCCATTCGATACCACAAAAAACCATTGTTTTTAAAGCACACCATTTCAAGAAGCTCCTTCTGACTTGGCTTCAGTGATGAATCAAAGCAAAGCAGCCGAAGTGCTTCAAAGAGAATGGACTGTGCATCCAAAAAATTTTCGCCAGTTATTTGTCTTGGATCAATGAGAATGCTTCTATTAGGATTGAGTATGATGAAATGTAATTTTAAACATTAGCCTATAATTTTTAACATCTTTTTTAGGAACCATAATAGTTTTACATTGAATGGTAAGATAACAGGAAGCAAAATGATAAAACACATCACGGATACAAATGAATAGGAAGATCAGTGGCTTTTCGTGAATGTCCACATACACAATTTAAAGAAAACGTTCTAATAAACACACACATCGCCTGGATGATAGCCATTGTGCTATTATTGATTTTGCGCAAATTTATTTGACAATTAAAATTAAAGTTGTATCTAGTTTTCTTACAGGGATCATACATTGTTGTACAAATGTGAAATAGTGAAAGGATTTGCATTAAAAGCTGCTTATTTTACAGTATGTAAAACATTTATTTCTTGAACAGCTATAAATTGAGCAACAGGTAGTTATTCTGTTCTGCCATAGATTGTCAAGCAATATCTACTAAAACTGAACATTATAGTATATAGGCTGTATTTACTAATTAGAATGTTGAAATAATGCGTTTCAAGTGAAGAGTTTTCGCAAAATAATCCTCCACCTTTAGTGTTGTTTTGAAATTGGCAACATTCTATCAATTGGGATCATTAATTACAAAGGCTTACCTCGTCTGTTCCTCGCTTAAGTACCACAATGATAGAAAAGAATTTCGAAGAAGTTCTTCAAAATAATATCTTGCATATTTTAGGCGCAGCAGTCTGCAAAATCAAAACAGAATAATAGATTAATGATGATCGTTTTATCAAAAATGAAAGAGTGCTTAGCATAGAAAATCCATTTCAAAAAACATTACATAAACAACTTAATGTTTCTACGCATGTTGAGAAATTAAAATTTGTGGCAATTTAATGCTCTATTGGCTTACCGTTTCGATAATTCCATACAATTTCCACTAAAAGCAATTTCTTTTTTTGTCAACTGTGTAATGCGAGAACAGGTAGGGTATTTTAAAAATGATAATCTTTCCTGACCAATTGTTTCACCCCATTTTTTACTGCTCTGCATGGATTGTTGATTTTTTTTATTTACTAGAGCTTTTTTTGCCAGAGAAGATTTCCGTAATGATGTAACCCAATTCTGCAGATAAAACCCCTGGCATTCTTCTGATAGCTGTTTATTAGTAAATGACTGGGTTGGCTGTAAAAGCATTGATGCCATTAGGTTAAATTTTCTTGCTTTTGCTTTGATCATGTTGCTATGAACCATCGGTGGCTCGCGTGAGGGAAATTTTCCTTTCATGAGGTTGTCTAGATTATATCTTGGCATGTTAAGCAATTTAAGTAATTTTTTGATCCCGATTGGGTACAAATAAGTTGTTGACTTTGCAGTTCCTTTTTGTGACGCTTTCAATTTGTATACCATGCTATAGACACGGTATCTAATTTCATAAGCTGCACACATTGAGCTGGTGCGACATAATTTTCTGAACGTTAGCAGCTGCGATAGCGAGAGAAATTTGCATATATTTGAAAGAATACACTTGGATTTCCACATACATTCTAGGCTGTACATTGAGATCGTTTCGGCTGAAAACACCTTCTGCCTTGTGTCTAGCTGATACTTGTTTCTGTTCTTGAAATCCTTGCTCGGAGTTGCCGGGTACACGACATGGTATTTTAGTGAAGTAGGAACGGCCATCGTAAGGAATGAACATGCTTAGCTGTATTCCCAATTAAAAGGCTAACTGGTTTTTCTTTCTTTGCATATATAGTTGATTTTTTTGGGTTTGAAAATATTTCCACGAATCACGTTGGTGATATTTTTGCTTTAAGTGCCCTTTCATTGTAAGAGCATTATTATGTGAATGCAAATTTAAGTTTCGGCTGTCAGAGGTGTTGTTTTAACGTAATCTACTACTTTGTTTGCACCGGCCGGATTTCTTCCAAAAATAAATGCCAAGTATAAGAGTAAATTCATAAAATGGCCACATATTCTCATCCTAAATCCCAATCATCCTGCTCGCGGTACGGACTATATTTTCTTTTGTCCGGAAGGACAAGATAAACGGAATTTCTCAAGAGGTATTGATGCGGTGGCGAATAAAGTTTTGCCTCTAATTCAAATTTTCTGCGCTTAAGGTAGATTCTATTTGTGATACAAATTATTGCATGTTATCATCTGCGTTACTCCTGATTCTCCTTGTAAAGAAAATATTCGTAAAAACTCATACTTTCGTTATGTTGTAGTTAATGAAAGAACAAAATAGAAATTCAGCGCTCCAAATTTCATCAAAAGTTCTTGAAATCCTATGAACAATTTGTCCAAATAAGCTTTAGGAAATTGTATCACGATTTTGAATCCATGTTACAATTTTGTTGAATTTCTTTCATAGCCACATTCTGCCACCGAGTTGGAAACTGCGAGAGATCAAGCACTCCAATACTCAAAATGTTCAAAATAAATTACTCAAGGCAGCATAATTTGCTTTTAACATCGCCTCTTCAATATTCAGTTTTCTTTGCTCTTCACCAGGATGTCATCTCAACAAATATTGATAAAGTGTTTATTTACACAAAAATACGTCGAGCCGTAAGAAATAAAGCTGTAATTTAATTCGAATTTGACATAAAAACAGCTCTGATGGAGAATGAATGAAGGGAACCACCAGTAAAAAAATTTATCTTTGCATCAGCTTGTTCTTTCGCCTACAATTGTAATCTCGAATGATATACTGCGCTTTTAATTGAATTCATGAATGGTTACAGCTTTAATGGTGGTTTTTTTTTCAACTAATGCAAACACCCTGAATGACATAATTAGACAATGCCGAAACTCCTAACCGTATTCGAGAGGAAAAAAAATAAATGCAGAAAAAATATTTACACGAAGTGAATTACCTAGAGAGAATTTCATTATACATGACACTGGGGCATTGCAATGTTTGCTGATTGTTGCTCATTTTACCCAAAACTAGGTTAGGCTTTTCAAGGGAGAATTTTTTCTTTCACACTGGATGTTTCACTATTACTCGCAAGCTCTCCATAGTCAGAACTGGCAAACCAAATCTTTCAGGCAAACAGATTTAAACTTACAATGCTTTGTAGGAATTCCTCGAAACTCGACAATACAGCAATTACGTGCGAGATTGATAGAAAATATTACGAATGATTAGTTCTCTGTTCTGTACTCCGAGACCACTTAAGTTGCTGCTTCTGTTTATTCTTGAAGGAAAACGACATCCCCAATAGCTAGAAGAAACTAGAGATACGTTGATTTGAGGAAGTGGTTAAGAGGGTAAACAGCTTAGTCTTTTTTAGAATCACACGAAACACATTTTTACACTACGAACTTGTATAATTATGTTGTGCAAAAACAGTAAAATATATTTGTTTAGCTTAGCTCAACGTGAAGGTAATTCACATTGATATGTGCCATAATTTGAGTTCCCCCCGAAGTTTTTATAATTTGCCCACAAGACATTGCGTTGGGAAGAAACTTCAAGACAGCAGAATAGCGCTTTCGTAACAACCGTTCCTAACAAGAGTGCTTGCAGTAGACATATTTGAAGGTTGAACTGAATATAGTTGCAGATAATTCATAATACCTATCTAGTTTAGTGGGAAAATATTCTGGAAATGCTTTATATTCGTGTTCGAAAAAAGCACATGCGACGCTTAACCAGCCTCTTAGTGTTCCGAAGCTTTTCTATATATCAGAATAAATGCGGACATCCATTCAACTTAATAATTATGCAACCTGCTCTGTAAGGAGCATTGAAATGATCAAAACACTCGCTTTGTGTAGTATTATGCTCTTAAAGTATCGCATTATAAATATATCCTCAATGCTAATTCTAATTCCAACCTTTTCTTATAGGGAATAAATACTTTTCAATTTTATTGCAGAGGTACAAGTCAGCTGCATTCTATGTTAACAGGCCATCCTACTCCTTATTCGGGGCAACAACTTTAATTTCATTGCAGAGGTACTTTTCGCTGGATTTCAGGTTTACGGATAGTTTTGAGCGTGTTAATTCCTTGCTTGTAGATAACTTCAACCTGGAGAAAAGGATTTTCCTTTGTGAGTAAACATTCATATAAGCTATCATAAACGCCACTCAGTATGTTCATGATTTTCTATTTTTCTTTCTCGACTTATTGATTCTTTCTAGCAGCGCGACATTTTGAAGCAATTTGGGTAGCAACGGGAAAAAAATACTCCCTCCATTGGAATTTTTACAAACCGATCGCGTTTGTAACGTAGAAAGTAAAATAGCATAGTTTTATTGAAATGGAGCCGTTTTCAATTGCTTTTGGAGAGTTGAGAGAGGACTACGCAGTGCAGTCCACAGCAGTCTCTGCGAGGCATCAATCGCCAATTTCTTCTACGCCGTTGAATGAGCAATTATTACATTTACCTTCACAGTACTACCAACTTTTTCCAGAAAACCCGCAGTATACACGAACTGTTCTCCAATTTTTTGAAGAATCATCCTTTTCTCGTAAGGAACATCCCGCCAATTCCCCGTTCCAATTGCCAGACTTCATGGGCACTCTTGATCATTTTAAACAACTTTTATCCTTGCCTTGTTCTGAAGAGCCTTTAAGCCTAACAGTCCATAAGGTAGGCAGGACGTTGTTGATGGATGGCGTCCCAAATCATCTTACAGAGGCCATGCGGAGTGACGCAATTTCAGAAAGGCGGTTTGTTTCGCATGAGAGCACTATTGAGGGTTGTACGGGGTCCTGCGCGATACAATCTTGCCAAGAAATTCCTTCCGAACTCTCGTATTTCGCTATTGATATGCATCCATCCAGAATAGGCGTACCCTCGAATTCAAATATAACATCTTTTCCGCAGAAAGTTTTCCTTGATGCCAGGTGTGACGTACCGTCAAGGTATGATATGTTATCGCTGAATTCTACAAATGTCACTGAGGAAAGCTTTTGCTATTCTATGGAACGAGGAGACTCCATTCCTTCTCTATCTCTCACGTCTCCTGTGCACTTTCAGCAGCAAGAAATTGCCACTTTTGTGGAAGATTTAGACTTGCGTAGAGATGCCCTTCCTTATCATACGTGTGTAACGGAGAGGCCTACAACAACCTTGGCTACCTCTTATTGTGTAGCCACTCCTCTAACGAATGATGGAGCCACGGATGCCATAGTCTCTGAGCCTCTCAAATTGTCTATTTCGAATGGGATAAACTCTGCTCAAGCCGCTCCCGCCCTATCGACGATGATGGAGGTACTTTCAAGTAATCAAAGCGATGCACATGTTTCTCTTGATTCTCAGAGTAAATCATTTCCTCAAGATAAAGAAATCATTGCTCTTCGCCACTGCCCAGACATGCTATCTTCCCAAATGGTTGCAGATGCTTCTGTAGAAACAGAGACTGCCTCTACAGCAGCCATTCCTTTATCTTTATCCGCCTCAGAGGATATCCATGGGTGTGATGCCATTGCTTCTGTAATGCAAGGTGTATTGACACCGGGGATGGATATTCCAACGTGTGTGGCTTTACCAAAGATGTATTCTCATATTCCCAAGGAACCAACCCTTTTTGGAAGAGCCATCGAATGGCATTTTCCTCCATTTACAATCTTATTAGGAAGTGATTGCTTACCCTATAAGTACGATGAAAAGCATTGCATTGTATGCGAGGCCACGAAAGAGAGACAGGAGAGAAAGAGGACAGAGAAGGCATGGTTGCCTTGTAGCGATGGTGGTAGACACTTGAGAGTGTATCAGAAGTATTTGGAACTTGTTTTTTGATTGCAATGGTTAGCTTAGAGAAGGTATAATGGATGATGGATATAGGCTTACCGTGTCTGCTTGGGAGAAAATTTAGTAACACTCCCCCTTTCTTTCCGATCCATATTTTTTCTGTAGGCGAGGAGGATGAGAGTAGATATGGCTATTCCTCCTGCCTTCTTTGGTTACCTGGTTATTATTTTGAATATAAGCACGTGAATGCAGTGTTGTAAATATCCAAAACGCATGTTTTGAGGTTTATAGATGGCTCTTCCTCTTCCTTTCGGGTGGTAGTATAGGCACGTGTGGATGTTAATATTTTTATATACTCTCTTGTCTATTCGTAGGTATGCGTTCAATCATGCCATGTCATCAAAAAGTTATGTGGATAGCGATGATGTGCCTCGTTCAGAACGTCTAAATATTTGGTTGGAGGTAAATATATAGACTCTTTCATCACCCCTCTGGCTTCTACAAGTCAAAGAGGGCATTTTCTTGCTGCAATTTGTAATAGAATGGAAAGTTTTGCATTGGAGAAATGCTAAAACTGTGAATTTTTCTCTCTTTTTGGATATCCTTTTCTTCATTATGATTATATATCAGAATATGATGTGTTCTGTGAAGAAAATGGCCTTCTGTGTCCACAAGGATGGAACATTACAAAAATTTATTTTAGCAGGCAATGAAGAGATCCCCTTGCTGCAATTGATGGATTTTCATAAGCATCCTGCACAAAGCTCCCTGTTGGATCAAAAAAATTCAACAAATCCTAAAATATCTGAAGAAACATTTTCTACATATAATTCTGAGGCTGAAAGTTTCTTTGATTCAGACTTTGTGCTTGAACATGGAAAACGTATCCTCCACTATTTAAAGCAAGAGTGTGTAAGAGAAGGAGGTACATATTGGCTTATCCGTAAAGGAAATTCGAGCACTGCCTCTCTCTATGATGTTACAGGTGATTAAAATTTGCATATTTACAGGAGTTATGTTTATCCTCAGTTAATTTTTTTCTTAGAGTGTCCAGTGCTGCTTGTAAAATCATTTTTTAAGGAGTGTGTGTATATACGCATACTTTCTTTCTATTTCATTTTTCCTCCTAATTTTTATTTTCAGTCTGCTTCGGTGCATTTTAATTCTTTTATAATTGAACCTCTCCAACATTTTTGATGGATTCTTTTTGTAGAGAGTAATCGCTCAACTTCAACATTTTCTCTCTGAAAAAACGTGTTGGATCACACAGAGACGCGTTCGTCGCATTCTTTTCATACTATCTCTCTTTTATTTTTTTTTCCTTCCTCATGGATGTGTTGAAATCCTTCCCCTCTATCCCTTTTTCATTCGCCTTGTCCATTCTTCTCTCCTCCTACAGCCATACTTTATTTTTTTACAAATCTCTCCGCCTCTGCCCCTTGTGTATATGTGGATGATTTTTGCAGATACGTTGATGCAGTATTCCTGTGGTACTTTATCCGTTCCAATTGCTACTTTGTGCTTCCAAACGGCTAGTCGATTGTTTGCCTCCCTCCAGATGCATCAAAAACAAGTTCTTAAACGTGAAAAAGCGATCTCTAGCTCCTCCCCTTCTTCATTTAGTCGTGAAACTAGGAGAGCTGCCTGTACGTACACTGCTTCTTCATCTCCCGATTCTTTTTTGCTCTCTACGGAGGAATCTGAGGCCTATGGTGCCTCCTCTTCTCCCTCTCTCTCCTCTGCAAGAAAACATGCTGATAAAGAGCGAGAGTTTCCCCAGACGATCCAGCGGATCTTTGTAAATCTTCGTCAGCTGCTAGCCAAAGGATTGAGCCATTTAGACCCTCGTGAGCATGCCATTCCCTACTCCTCTGCGTGTATACAGCTGGCGCTCTCCTATTTTGATTATTCTCCCCCTGTACTGCCTGCGGAGACCTCATCGGCATTGGTTAACCCTTCCCTGCCGGCAAAGGGCAAGACAAAGCGATCCTCCCGTCGTGGCAAGCCAGTGGAACCTCCGCCTTCCCCAGCGGTGTCTTGCCCCTCGCCTCTTCCCCTGCCTTCATCATCCAAATGTAGAAATCTTGCGCATGCACTCTGCTTCTTGGAGTTGGCCATTCACACCCTGACACACGCCTCACCTCAGGAAATACCTCTCGATGTGATTTCTACATCCGAGGATGAGGCAAATTTTCCTCTGGACGAACTTCAAGAGGATACACATCTTTCTCTTCCCCAGGAGGGGGTGCTTCCTTCCCCTCCTAGGCTCTCACGCCCCCCTCTTCCTGCAGCCGTTCGAATGCTGCAAGGAGACGCTTTTGTGGGCTTCTCTTCATGTTGTATGTGTGCTACGAATGGAGATCCATCGACTGGGAAGAAATTAGCATCTCCCCTTGTCGTCCCCTCTCTGTGTATCCCCATCGAAACTTCGCATTGCCTGGGGGACAACTTCATCCCTCGTGGGCCCCCTCCCTCCCTCCAAATGATGAATTTGTACGCATTGTATGCAGAAAGTTGTCTCAAAACTGTACGGTATCTATCCGATATCTATGATTATATTGTGCAAGGGGATGCTACTTTCTTTCATACACCTCTTTCTCTCGATCCTGCCTTCTTCTCTACATTCTCTGACACCCGCCCCTCTTGTACCATAGGGGGTGCGTTTGCCTTATGGCAGACGCAATGGCTGGTTAAATCACTTCTTTGCTTGCAACAACTCTCCATGGAACAACGAAAAACGGAGTGTACCCTCATTGAAAGAGATATTCTCCACCTTCTTGGTGATACCCTCTGTCAATGGCATCTTCGCCAAGAGGCCGATGCTGTACGTACACCGGATACATCATTTTCTGGTGGCTCTCTTTGTTTTTATCATGAAAAAACATGGCGTGTGGCTCTTTTTGGCTCGTTATGCTCCACGCTTGAAGAGATTTTGCTGGCCTCTCAGAAGAGAGCTTCGATGCCCCTCTCTCCCTCTAATTCTTCTTTCTCCTCGTCTAACGCCGCTATTCCCTCTTCTACGGCCACAACTTTCGCCTTCCAAGGAGATACAACCCCAGAGAATCCCCCTTTCTGGAGGCAATCTCTCTTTCTTCTTGTTCCCGATCAGATATGTAGATCGATGATTTCTTTACATAATTTGAATAATACTAAGGTGTGTGGAAAGATGTGAAAGGATATTTGAGGGATGTATGGCTCTTATGAGTAACTATGAGAAAGAATATCAGGAAAGGCATATATAGAGAGACGTAGAGTGTGTGTGAACAGAAATAGGGAGAGAGTTTTAAGAGTTGTTGATATAGTTTTTGGTTTATAGGATAGGATGCATATTTAAAGATTTTTAGTAGGAGTTTAGATCATTCTCTCTCTTTTTGTAGAAGTGTTCTGTACTGTTTCAAATACGTATGAAAACTGTATTTTATCGTATTTGCATATATCCTTCTTCTTACCCATTTAAAAAATAAAAACAAATCTGAAATAGAGGTAAGATGCTTTAACCTATGCTGGATATGTATTTTTAATTTATTTTAATTTTATTTCAGAAGCAGCTTGAGTCCATACGTTCCTTTTCTCTTTGTAATTTAGTAGAGGAACACCTCTCTTCTTCGTTCTCTACTGAAACGACACTGGAGGCATTATGGAAAAGACATCCTTATGTTCATGGAATGGAACATGTCTTCATTCCCAAGCAGGATGCAATTTTGAGGTTTCATTATTCTTTTTTTTTGTAGTTTTTCGATGGAATTTTGTAGATTTTCATGGTATATATCAAATGTATTTCATGACGGATCGTTCCCTTACCTTCCCATTCACTCTCTCCCTCCAATTTTTTTCCAGACCTTCCCAATGGTTTCTTTCCTTCTCATCACATTTCCTTTTAATTTTTTTTTTGTAGGGATGGTCTTCTGGCCTTTCATTCTGCCTTATATTCTCTGGGTGACACCGTCGATACCCCCCTACCCTCAACAGAGATATTTCAAGGGGGAGACACCACACTTTTTTCTCTCTTGAATTCTTCTGCTATGATGGATGGCCATCGACAGAGCGTAGAGTCTCTCATTCCTTATGGAAAGAAGGGACACGTGCCTTCCCATGCCTCTGCTTCTCTCTCAGAAAAGGGGATCCCCCCCTCTTGCAAGGAGATAAAGAGAGAGAGACTTCCTGTCTTTGGAAAGGGGTATAAAACGCATAAGAAAAGTAACCTCTCCCCATTCCTGGAGGCATCCATCCCTAGGATTTCCTCTCCTCCATCCACATTTCCAGTTTCAGAGAAATTAGATGGATCCCTCACTTCCCCTCCTTCCCTGGTTGCCCACCCACCGGCCAGTCTCCCCCTTTCTAACCCGGGAGGCACCGTTGATAAGCAGTTCCAGTTAGACAAGACAAAGTGTGAGATACTGAAGAAATGTGGCTCCATTTACAATTATAGAGGCCAAAAAGCCTTGAGGCAGGCTCTGACCCTCTCAGATGTAGAGATACTCCATCATCTTGATCTATCTAGCAAGGTCTTGGAAGATACCACCTCTTTGACCTCTTTTTGTAGCCTCTATCGTTCCCAGCAATTCATATATGCGCATACAATGTTCATTCAAGCATTTTTGACGCATGCTATCCTCATGGATGTTGAAAATGGGATACGAATCCTCTTAAATCTCTGCCGTCTCTTCAAATGTTTGGCCACCTCTCCCCACTGTCAATTCCTTCCCGAAGGGGGAAGCCTTGGCTTAGAGGGTGCCTCGCCGCCTACCGCCTCGGTGGGATCTCCCGGCGCTCCCCCCTCTGATAGAGGCGGGATCTCCATTATGCGGTACTGGGTGTACGTACAAGCCCTCCAATGTTGTGAGATAGCATTGGCATTGCTTCCAGAGAGTGACAGGGAGAATCTCTCCTCTTCTTTAGAGGGTCCAGTCATACGTAGGACCATGGTGAACAAGGAATTGGCATTTACACACTTAACAATGGCTGTGGATTTCCTTCAATTCGTTCCATCGCAAGAGAGTTTGGAGGGCGCCTCTCTACGTGGAGTTTCCGACATCTACACCCTCTCTCTGATGGCCACGTCCACACAGGCATGGTCAGAACTCATTGAAACTTCTCAGGATACCTGTCTTCCCTCCTTTTATTTTTCATGGACTTCTCTGTGTTCACATCCTTGGATTTCACTCCTTATCCAACGAGGGATCCTCTTGGAGCCGATGATCTCCACTCTCCCAACAGGGAGTTGCGCCTTGAAAAAGGAGTCTCTCCCCTCCTCTTTGTTACCTTCTGGATGGTCACTCCTCCACTTCATCTCTCCCTCCCCTTCGCCTCCCCTCCTCTTTGTTTTGGCCATTCCTCCACCCTGTTCTCCCTCTACTTTGGTGCAGAGGATTTCCCCTATCTCCCTGGCGGAGAGGCGTATGCGGGGAAATTCACATCCCTCTGCCTCGTTGAAGAAATCTCCTTATCCTTGTTTTTCTATAAAACCTTATTTATATTCTGTGCAGCAATCCCAAACATTATTGACATTATGCTCACATCATCTCCTTACCGCTCTCTCTCTTTTTGAACGGTTAAAGGAGACGCGTGAGTGTGCAGTTGTACATTATCATTTAGGACTCTGCTATAGTCTTGATTTGAAGCAGCAATCTATCGAAAAATCCTCCTCCTCTCTTCCCTCTTTACTGAATCTTCAAAAAGCTAAGAAATTGGTATGTATAGAGAAAGATGTTTGTCTATGTATGCTTTGGAAGTAAGAAGTCCATCGGAAGGAGAGTTTATGCGGAACTCTTTATTTTTTAAAGTAGAAGAACTCTTTATCTATTTTTTAATCAAACGAGAAAAGAACTCCCTCTCTCCCTCTCCCCTCCTCATTCTCTCCCCCCGTCTTCCTCTCCCCTCCTCATTCTCTCCCCCCGTCTTCCTCTCTCCCCCTCCCCCCGTCTTCCTCTCTCCTCCTCTCTCTTCCTCTCCTCCTCCCCCTCTCTCCCTCTCCTCCTCCCCCTCTCTCCCTACAGAGTGACCCTGTCACTGTCCATCCTTTGTAGATCTTGAAGATGGAATCTTTATAAAGGAAAATAAATTTCTTTATTATATTTTGGGATAGATAGTGTTCTATAGAGTAAATAGATTCTTGTTTATAGAAGAGAGGAGATTTCTTTTGAGGTTATTTCTACTTTTTACTATTTTATTTTTTTCAATGTTTTTTTATAGGCTGGATTAAAACATCTTCGAAAACTTTTTTCATATTGTACAACAGAACTTTTTCCTAATGAATTACTACGTGGCTGTTTGAAAATTTCAGAATTATTACTTCTTCCTCCTTCTGAGCAACCCTGTCAGGTATCTATGGAATAGATACTATATATATTTTTTTTTTTTTTTAAAGTAAAAATTCTCTATATAATCTTTTCTCTTCCTTCAAACATGATTTCAAACACCTTCCTTCTACTTTTTCTAGGCTTTGGCTGTCCTTCTTGCTACAGAAATTCATCTTTTACAAAAATTGGATGCAGAGGCATTTTCTCTACAGGCTATCGCTGTCTATCCACGTTCTTTGAAGATTCTTTCTTCAAACATGGCTATTTCTTCTCACTCAGATGTTGGAAATCCTCTTGGAATTGTAGAAATTTCTGAGAAACTTCAACATATTCTTAATGGGATGAAAAATGGCCACCATTTTTATAAAGTTTCCAAATCTGCCCTTTTGAATGCAAAAAAACATACCTTCTCTCTACCTCTGTTGTTCAAACGTATTATTTCAGAATCCTCTCTCTCAGTGAAGGAAATTCTACTAGAAGAGAGACTTAGAAATCTTTTAACTCCAGAGTATTTGAAAACACTTTGTGGAATTGCAGAATGTCATGAAGTTTCTATTGTGGAATATCTCTGCTTCCACACTTCCTGTAAATGTTGAGAAACAGTGTTTGTGAAGGAAAGAGTGTAAAGCGTTTAGGAGGAGAGATTATTGGAAATTTATAGACAGTTTGGATGCTGTATAGAAAACATTTGAGACTCTCTTGTTTTTAATTCATTTTTGTATGTGGAGGTTCTATCTATTCTTTAAAGAAAGAGGGAGAGGGAGAGAGAGACTCTCTTGTTTTTAATTCTTTCTCTCTCTCTCTCATCTCCCTCTCTCTCATCTCACTCTCTCTCATCTCTCTCTCTCATCTCTCTCTCTCATCTCTCTCTCTCATCTCACTCTCTCTCATCTCTCTCTCTCATCTCACTCTCTCTCATCTCTCTCTCTCATCTCTCCCTCCCCCATCTCTCCCATCTCTCTCTCTCTCATCTCTCTTTTTCTGCTCTTTTTCGTGTTATATATATCAAAATGAGTAGCATTTTATTGAAAGATATAGAGTGTATAGACAGCTACAGAAGTATGCATTTACAGAGACTATTCCTTTTTGTCTGTCGATGCAAAATTATTTTTTAAAATTCTCTTTGGAATCTTCTTCATAGATATATTAGGAAGCTTTAACGTTTTTCATCCTCATCATCCTCCTCATCGAGAATTTGAAATTGAAAAGTAGGGAGGAAGAGGAGAATTTTCTCTTGAGATTGCATTCTTCATTTTCCACATCCTCCTGAATGGGAGTTTTTTACTTTAGAAATATAGTATTAGAAATATATTATTATTTTTCAAAGTTACAAAAATTTCTTTTCTTTTTAAAAATGAATGGCGAATCGAAGCAGTCTTCATCCATCAAAAATTTTTTCTCTCTCTTTATTGACATAATCTGCACAATTTTTAAAGTAGAATAATAAAAATAAAATAAAATTGTTTCTTAATCCTGTTTTTATTATAATAAACCGACTTTGTTAAACATTTATTTAATACTATATATTATGAAAATTCTTTTATAATATATGCAAACTCTAATAGAAAAATATTATACATACAAACCTATCACAGTGTTGTTGAAAATAATTTCTCTACATTTACAATATGAAGAATTCCAGCCGCTCCTCCATAAGCCAAAAGGGGAGGCAATTTGTGTTCACGTAGAGTTGGATTATTAAGAGGATCCAACGTTCTTACTCTATGAATAAAAACAAATTAAAAATATTAATCAAACATTTTAAGATTCTATCTTTTCAAAAATAATTATTTTTATAAATAAGAGCTTCAAAAGAAAAACAACGTGACCCTCCTGTTTGCTTGTTTTTTTCTTTTATTGGGATTATTTTTATTTTTCATTTCTCTCTTCTTTGTCTCTTCATCTTTCTCTTCATTTTTCTCTCTCTCTTCATTTTTCTCTCTCCATCTCTCTTCATCTCTCTCTTCATCTCTCTTCATCTCTCTTCATCTCTCTTCATCTCTCTCCATCTCTCTCCATCTCTCTTCATCTCTCTCTTCATCTCTCTCTTCATCTCTCTCTCTTCATCTCTCTCTCTTCATCTCTCTTCATCTCTCTTCATCTCTCTCTTCATCTCTCTTCATCTCTCTTCATCTCTCTCTTCATCTCTCTTCATCTCTCTCTTCATCTCTCTCTTCATCTCTCTTCATCTCTCTCTTCATCTCTCTTCATCTCTCTTCATCTCTCTTCATCTCTCTCTTCATCTCTCTTCATCTCTCTCTTCATCTCTCTCTTCATCTCTCTCTTCATCTCTCTCTTCATCTCTCTTCATCTCTCTTCATCTCTCTTCATCTCTCTCTTCATCTCTCTCTTCATCTCTCTCTTCATCTCTCTCTTCATCTCTCTCTTCATCTCTCTCTTCATCTCTCTTCATCTCTCTCTTCATCTCTCTTCATCTCTCTCTTCATCTCTCTCTTCATCTCTCTCTTCATCTCTCTCCATCTCTCTTCATCTCTCTCTTCATCTCTCTCTTCATCTCTCTCTTCATCTCTCTCTTCATCTCTCTCTTCATCTCTCTCTCTCTTCATCTCTCTCTTCATCTCTCTTTTTATTTCTCCATCACGTCTCTTACTCTCTCATCTCAACAATTTTCTCTCTTTTATTCTTTCTGAAAGGCTTCTCTTCTTCATTTATCTTTCTGATTTCTATTTCTCTTCCATTCTCATTTTTGAAGAGTTTCTCCATATTTTTCAATTCTTACCGATGAAGTGCCGTAGAAGAGAGAGATGTATACAATGTTTGAGATGGAAGAGTTACTTTTTCTGAATTTTGTGAAGATAATGAGAATTCCATCGGTTTACAGCAAATATGCAACCCTTCCTTTTCTATTTTTTCCATTATTTGAAGTTTTTCTCTCTGATAGAGAGCTTTACTTCGTTTAATTTTATCAGGAAGAGAAACATCTGTATCCACATCCTCTATAAAAAAGAGTTTAAAAATATATATAAGTTATAAAGAAAATTCACTTTCTTTTAATAAAAAAGTTATACTATTTAAATGTGTACGTACACCCTCAAAATATTTTTTTTATCTTCTATATACTGCCTACAGTATTTTATTTTTTATGATACGTAGAAAGATCCAATGAAATTTTTTCTTTGCATGTATTTCATCTTTTTTCCAATAGAATTTTCTCCTAATCCTCTTTGTAGCATTTGAAAATTTCCTCTTTTTATTTTTTTTTAATACTAAATATATTTTATCATTCTTCTAACCTTCATTTGAGGCTAAAACCGCCGTTCGTATTTCACAAGGAAACATTTGTGGCTCTAATGAATATGTTTCTATAGTAGACTCTACAACTCCCTCCTCTTTGACACATTTCGAAGTTGAGAGATACTTTTGTTGTTGTAAACTCCAACAAAATTGGAGAAAATTACTATTTTTTCGCCTTGGATTCTCTAAAAATGGTCCCATGAACAGACTGAATGCATAGAACACTCATAGAAACAAAATAAAACTGTTCCAATGATTTTATCTCACATTTCAAATTTATATAAAACATATATAAATATATACACTAAGAATTCTTTTTACAACGCTCAGTATAAACACATTTTATGAAATATATTTCTCTCTTTTTTTTTTTCTCTCTCTCTCTCTATTTATCTCTCTCTCTCTATTTATCTCTCTCTCTCATCTCTCTCTCTCTCTCTCTCTCTCTCTCTCTCATCTCTCTCTCTCAGCCTATAGATGCACATTTTCTCCTTTACAAATTCAATTTTTCCAAAACAGAGAGAGAAACTTTCTTCCTTCTCAGAGCTTGCATACCCACCAGCCATCATCATAAACAAAAATTTGAAAAAATGCCATCAACACAGCACAACTCCAACATGTACGATCCATTCTCTTTTTTACAGGCGAAGAAGAGGGAAAAGGAAGAGCTGTAGTTTGTTTGCTTTGAATATTATATAAAATTCCATTTTCATAGGCCAAAAGAAAAAATTTGGCAATAGGTGAGCATTGAAGGTCAAAAATGGGTTTATTTAAGAAATGAAAAGAAAGAATACGACCACCAAGAGGATCTTGGCTATCCCTTGAAAAAAAAAATAATAAATGGAATTTTTTTTATATATTTAATAAAATATAAAAAAATATAATAAAATATAAAAAAATATAAAAAAATATAAAAAAATATACGTTTTATAATATATAAAATTTTATATATTAGAAACATATATAAGCTATTATTAAAGAATTTTTTTTAAAATTTAAATACTCCTTTAAAATTTCATATATATTGGAATGAATTTTTTTTTTCAACACCAAAGGAAAAAAGAATAAATGGAATTTTGTATAAATTGTTTTTATGTACATATACATTTTTATTTGTTTTAATTAACTTCGAAAGCTATAAAAAATTAAGAAAATTTTTTATTTTTATTTTCTATCTTATATATAAATCCTGTTATGTCTCTTTCATTTTTGCAAAATTATAAAAAAATGTGAAGGATTTTTTTAGAATTTAAAAAAAAAATAAAAATATACCAAATAAATATATGCCCATCTGTTGTAGCCATAATAACATAAAGAGCATTCTGCATAGGTAACCAATTCAATGAAAGAATAGCCTACAAAAAATATATATTGGATTAGGAGACACCAGAGATAGATATTTAAAAAAAAAAATTGAATAAAAAAAAATTGAATAAAAAAAAAATTGAATAAAAAAAAAATTGAAATGCAATTTTGTAAAGAAATATTTTTTAAAAATTTCACAAAATCAAGAAAGCGCAAACAATCCTATACAAGAAAAATAGAAAATTCTATTGTATAAAAAGAAATTTACAGCCAATAATTACTTTGTGAGAATCTCTTTTTATACCTGTGAATGTACAAAATGTACTGCTGGAGGAGAAATGAGGAGTCTATCGTCTTTCTCTCTATTTAATTTTAATTTCCAAACTAAAAGATTTCCATGTAATGTGCCTCCAGCAATACTTAATGTATCATGAAATGAACCTAAAGTATCCAAAAATAAAAATATAATACTAAACTGCAGCTCTTTTATCTTTTTCTGTATAAAAAGTTTTTATTGTATTCTTTTTGGTGAATTCTTAAAATAGAACAAACACGTATGCATCGCATAGATATATATTTTATAAAAATAAAATAGTTCATTTGCATTTCCATCACTCAATTCTCATCTCTCTCTCTCAATTCTCATCCCTCTCATCTCTCTATCTCTCAATTCTCATCCCTCTCATCTCTCTATCTCTCAATTCTCATCTCTCTCTCTCAATTCTCATCTCTCTCTCTCTCTCTCATTTCTCTCTCTCTCTCTCATTTCTCATCCCTCTCATTTCTATCTCTCTCTCTCATTTCTCATCCCTCTCATCTCTCTATCTCTCAATTCTCATCTCTCTCCCTCTCAATTCTCATCCCTCTCATTTCTATCTCTCTCATTTCTCATCCCTCTCATCTCTCATCCCTCTCATCTCTCTCTCTCTCTCTCATTTCTCATCCCTCTCATTTCTCATCTCTCATCCCTCTCATCTCTCTCTCTCTCTCTCATTTCTCATCCCTCTCATCTCTCTCAACTCTCTCTCTCATTTCTCAATCTTATCATATTTTTCTATTCTTCTCATTCAATTCCTTCTTATGTTCTATACACTCTTAAAAAAAAATAAATCAAATACTCTTCATGCATTCAGTTTAAAAAGTTTATATATTTTCCAAAGAAAGTAAAAATTTTGATTTTATTCACAACTATAAAGTATTTTCATTTCATTTTAATGATAATATCAAATTAGATAAAAATATTGCATTCATAATTAGCAGAAAAAATTAATAAAATATTTGCAAACCAAAGCCAGGAGAGGCAGCAGAACAAAGAATTTTCTCTTTGCTTACAGATTTCCATATAGGAGGAAGAATCAAGCATCTGTATATACATCAAAAAAAAAAAAAAAATAAAAATATTTTAATATACAAATTTCAAAAGAATAAAAAAAATTTTTTTAAAAGAAAAATCCACTAAAAATTCAAAAAAATATTAAAATAATATAAATTCCCCCCCCCCCCAAAAAAAAAATAAAAATAAAATACATTTCCCCCCCCCAAAAAATATTTATATATATAATTTTTTTTACTAAAAATTCTCATTCTAAAAATCCTATATATACACATTCATCCAAACACATAAATACATTTCTACAAAATAACTCTAGAATGTACTTAATTAACGTTTTTCTTACTTGAATTCTAACCCATTTCCAAGAATTTATCTATTCTACAAAATAATTTCTTTCTCAAAGGTTTCAAAGCTTATTTTTCTCCTTTGAACATGTAGAAAAATAGCTTTGAAAGATCCTTCTTTTCTCCCCTTTAGTTTATAGAGTCTCCTCATCTTTCTCTTTCTATAGTATAATTCTCAAAATAGAATTTCTATCTGAAAATCTCTCTTTTAAACTTCTACCGATTGCTAGCTTCCTCATACGAAAGAGAAGCGCTAGATATCTCCTCTCTCTCTACTTCTTGAGATAGAAAAGGTGATGATGGAATACTCCATAAAACAACAGAACCATCACCAAGTGTTGCTAAAAGCAAACCAATGCGATCCATAGATGGACACTCAGAGGATATCACCCACTGTAATGTACGACAAATTTCTCCCTAAAAATTTAAATAGAAAAGAGGTACCCGTGAGAGATGAAGAGAAGAAGAATGAGAGAGAGATGAAGAGAGATGGAGAGAGATGAAGATAGAGATGAGAGAGATGAAGATAGAGATGAAGAGAGGTGAGAGAGATGAAGAGAGATGAAAGAGATGAGAGAGATGAAGTGAGATGAAGAGAGAGATGAGAGAGATGAAGAGAGGTGAGAGAGAACAAGAGTGAGAAATGAAGAGTGAGAGAAATGAATAGAGAGAGATAAAGTGAGATGAGAGAAAACAAGAGTGAGAGAAGAAGAATGAGAGATAAAAAAAGAGAGAGAAAGAAAGATGAAGAGAGAGAGATGAAGAGAGAGAGATGAAGTGAGATGAGAGAGAAGAAGAGTGAGAGAAGAAGAGTGAGAGAGCAAGAGTAAGAGAGGAAGAGTGAGAAATGAAAGATGAAACAGAGAAATGAGAAAGAGAAATGTGCGAGAGAGTGATGAAAAACAGATGAAAAAGAAATATAGAGAAATAGATAAAAAATAGAGATATGTGGTAGATACAGGAAAACAGAGATAGAAGATGGATTGAAAGAAAAAAAATAAAAACAAGAAGGCTTTACTAAAGAAATGCACTCGCCTAGGCTGTAGTCTATGTAACCAAAGTAGGAAACAGGATGGTATCAAAAAATCAAAAAATCAAAAAATTTCATGGGGTGTGTACGTACACACCTGTAAACAAATTCTAAAAAATTTATTATATTTCCTTGAGATAGTATTGAAGCCATGTTGAATAAAATTATATTTATTTTTATCCATAGTGCTTCTAAATATTCCAAATCTCTTTTTGAGCCATGTATTACCGTTTAGATGTCTATCCTTCACATTTTTTTTTAAATATATAAAATATTTCCTTTTCCTACGAATCATCACAGTAGTATCCTTCTTTATCCTTCCTTCTTTTCATATATATAGAGAGAGAAAAAAAAATAAAAAACCCATATCCTATTCTATTCTTCTGTAAATAATTCTTCATCTCTTTACATCCTCTGTCTTGTTAATACATCCTAGAGATAGAGAAGATATATAGAGTGGGATGCATTTAAAATAAATTTTTTTTTCTTCTTTGCTGTATTTAAAATTATAAAAATATAAAAGCACCTGATGCATCAAAATAAGAGATAAATGTGGCAATAATTTCCCTTTTAATGGAATCCACCATAATTGAATGAGGCCTTTCCCTGTGACACAATAATCTCGTTCAAAAAGAGAAGAATATGGAGGATGGACACCAACAGCCAAGACAGAGCCATACAAAGAATCTGAGTTTTTGTTTTTAGTGATTCTGTGTGGATATTTCTTGTTTTCTAGAGAGAGAGAGACAACAGGACTAAATTCTAAAGTCCAAATGGGTCCACCCACATTGAGAAAACGATGCATAGATTCCATAGACTGTATAATGGCACCTCCTGCTGGACACTGCAAAAGAAAGCAAATTTTACTTTATATTTTGAAAAAAGAAAAGAAGATGAAAAGCTTTCCTTTTGAATGAATACACTACTAACACATTGAAAGATTTTTTTATACTATTTTTTTTTAAAAGAGAAAAGGGGAAGAAAAATCGATTTTAAAGAAAGAGTAGATAAAATAGAAATTTCAAAAATTATTTATAAAAAAAAAATAAATTGAAGGAAAAAAATCTTTTTAAAAGTATTTTCTATTGTAAAAATTTTTTTTTAACGTTTTCAAATAATTACAAAAAAATACTACTCCCTGCGTACTCTATGAAATTTATATATTTTTATTTTTATTTTTTTTATTTTGGTGTATGTACACTCCATCCTGTCTATGTCATTTAAAAAGTGTTAAAAATTTTCCTTCTTTCTTTCTACAGTGTGAAACAATTTCAGTAGCTAATTATTGCAATTTTGGCTTAGTTTTTGATTATTTTTGAAAAATTTTACAGTTTGAGAAAAGAAGGAATTTCTAGAAAACATCGATGCGGCTGCTCTACGAGGCAATGTGTCTTTTTTTGTCTTCAATTTCTAAAATAAAATAAAAGAAAAAATATATATATATATACAGGAATACTGTAAAGAGAGAAGAATGTAGAGAGAGGTACATAGAGATTCATAAATATATAAAATATATTTATAAAAGTTTCCCAGTTTCTAGTTACCTCTATTTTTTTTAAAGAAACACCCTCTACAAAGTATATTATTTTTTTAAAATAATAATTATTATAAAAAAAAAGAAAAGAAGCTAAAACAGGAAGATATGCCTACAAATATTCTCGTTTTGAGAGGTTTCCATCTCTTTTGGTTATGAAACATATATATACATGTATATAAACAAAATTTATTACACTTGGGTGAGAAATATTCGTTGTTGTAGTGGGAAGGTAAATGTATATAGTTTTGTAGATATAGAGAAGAGAGAAGGTAAAATCAGGTCCATATTGCTTGAAAAATGAAATTAAAAGTATATAATTTGGCTGGCGTTGAAAAAATGAGGGTGTTGATGAAGCAGGAGAGTAAAAACAATGAAAAACTATAAAAAAAAAATCAACAATCAAAATACTATCAAAAGCTATATATACAAAATAAACTATAGAGGAAGACACAACACCCTGCAAATCCACAAGAATCAACATTTTATAAAAATATAAAGGTGTTTTGGAGAAGATGTAAAAAACTGTACTTTCTTTCTTACCATCTCCAATGAAAGTGGAATATCTTTTAAACGCATGCGTTGTTGTAATTCTTCAATAGAAATGCATTGAGTGGCGTTAGAAAATGATGTGAGTGGCCATGGCATTTGTTTATGTAAAGTAGTCATTAGAGGGGTTACAAAAGGATCTGCAACGATAGAATATTCTGCTTTAAATTGAAAAGATATCCATTTTGAAGGAAGCAGTGGCAATAGAATGAAAGAAGTGTAAACAAAAGAGAAACTGCGGTTCATGGAATCCTCACTATCATTTTGCCCCTCTCATAGGTACTGCATTCGTAGGCGATTCAATTTTTTTTATATCCATCGACTCAGACTATACCCAAAGTGCTTCACTTTTTCACATTTTATCCTTGCTCTTCTTGTTCAATTTTTTTTATATCCATCGACTCAGACTATACCCAAAGTGCTTCACTTTTTCACATTTTATCCTTGCTATTCTTGCAGTTATACACCTAAATCTAATAGTATGCACTCTTTCATAAGTGTTGAAATCCTAAAGAGGAACGTACGAGATTCCATTAAATTAAAAAATTCAGGAAGCATATCCAACGCACTGCAAATATAAAAGGTATACATAACCAAATTCATTGTTTTACAGATTTTTTTCATTTTTGTAGGGGAAGCAGAAGATGTAGATTTCATAAAAATGTATAGAGACGTATACCCTCACATCTGAAATTCTTTTATTACTTCAAAGGATACAAACCGGAATAATCCGATGCAATGCTTAGTTACATATTCTAGGCATATAAATAAATAATTTAAGTTTTGCATAGAGTCATTTCAACGAATGAAAACATCTTCCAACTTCAATCAACACCGTACACAGCACTCTATACGTACGAGAAAAAGGTAGGTGCAAAGGAATAGCATGATTTTCGAATCTTTTTCCAATCCAACTAAAAGCACAGCGAAAAAGGATGCAAACAATGAAAATGCTGAGGCAAGTGCAAATGTGTATAATACCACCCGCATTGCACGTAGAAAAGTATGGGTATGCAATTGCCGTCATTAAATACTCGCCTTCAGTAGTATATACTTCTCTTAAAATGGATGGCAGCAGAATGTATTTTTGCCCCTTCGGAGAGCTTGGTATGGCTACTTTAAAATTTCGAATGCATTTTTAAAAATAATGGAAACATCTCTTTTAATGGGGAAGATTTTTCATACAGCGTCTTAGTTAAGAGAGCACTTTATTTTCCCAGCCGACCTTCATATTTAAGGAAAATGGAGGCTGTGATTTCAGCGTTTTGCCAATCTTTCCTGTACCATCATCTTCTGCGAGGTCGGAAACATCGTCTACTGTCTTATCAGCTCCCCTGCGGGAGCTTTTCCGCTTACGTTGCATAGTTGCTTTTTAAAACAGCAGAAATGTGTAGTATATCCATGAGAATTTTTGCATCCACTATAATGAGTTCAAACAAAAATGCGTTTGTAACAAAGCACCCACTGCAAATGCCACTGATCTTAAATCAAAAGCAGAGTTTAATTAACAATGAAATTAATAATTGTGAGCACCTACTTCGGGTTGATGTTTCATTTAAATTGCCAGAAAAAAAATGTTGCTCATAAAAATGGACCACACGCAATTTTTCCAGACGTATTGGTGTATTAATGTCATGCTATACTCACCGTTGCCGCAACGCTCTCCAAAACAAGGATAAACAATAGAATATCCTTTATTTAACTGAAAAAGTCTCCTGCGAGGTCAAGGTGGAGGAGACAAAAGCGCATCATAGCGCAAAATTTATTGCTGTGTAAGTTTACTTGCGCTGCTTTGATTTTCACCTTAAATTGCGGTAGCAGTATGAAACCACCATACAGTTTGGCGTCGAATTTCTTTCTTTGGAAGGTATTGATGGTACACTGTGAAGCCTTTTTCATTTTAACAAAAACTGAGCATCACTTCAAATCTGTTGAAGTCCTTAGTTCAAAGAAACCGCTACTTAGAGAGTACTCGCCTTATTTGAAGTTATAGTAGCACTTTTCTAAGTGTTTCTATTGGCCATAATAAAAGTACACAGAAAAAAATCCCTCATCTCATTGGCCTAACGAAAACTTGCTAACCCACAAAATGAAATGCTTTGGATACATATTTGCTTGTCCTGTAGATAAAAATGTAAGAATATGCTGAAAAATAATAAGAGGTGATACTTTCATTCAAGTATAAAATTATTGCTATAGAAACCCTATGGAAATGTACCCCTGTTAAATATATATTTCATTGTTGAAATGGAACAAAAGAAATAATTTCATACAATAATGTATTTCACTAGTGAGTATATAATGATAGTAAAATGCTGCTGCTTTAGTTTTATTTTCTTCACATAATATGCATGTGCATTGATTCTATGGCGAAACACGATTAAGCAGTTGCTGTATGTTGCACAGCATTTGGCACAAAGGGAATAAACACAGAAAAGGAGATGATACAAATTTCTGGAGCAAAAATTATCTTCATCAATAATTTCTTATGAAAAACTAAAAGGGATAGCATGCAAATAATAAAACCTAATTATTATTTTTCCAACTACAGGAAATGCTTAATTGCACAGACCCGCACACCAATCTGCCTCTATTTGAGAATCATAACCAAAGAGTGAACATCAAGGAATTTCGTATGCTTCTTACTGTTTTATATACAAAAAAGTAGAACTGTATTAATACAGACTGATTCATTTTTTAATTATTATCCAAGATGCTGCATAATAAAATGCTTGGAAACATTGATATTTGACCCCTTCTAATTCTTTCAAAATTAACTGATCATAATCAATGACATTGCGTGAAATGGGCTATGCACAACACTTTGTAGACAATGATTTCTACGTATATAAATCCACCTTTTCCGTTGCATTTCTTTTAACTATTAATGCCGCACAAAAGCACCTGTTACGTCTGTTCGTTAAAAAGTCTGTATAATTTTGTAAAATTATATTAATACTCTCTCCATATGTCAATCCTTCCCTCCTTGCTTGTGTCAAACCCCATTATCGTGTTTACAAGGAGCTACGGAAACATATTTCCTCATTTTTTCAAAAGATATTTTTGCTTTTAAGTCAAACATTCCTAAATGCAACCAAGTGAAGTGGCTCATGTAATTAAAGTGCGGCAAATTTCCGTTTGTAAATTTTCTCAAGAGTAGAGTTTCAGCATCCCCACTTCAGAGAGTTGTCTTAGTGGATGATCCTTAATCTAAATATCATCAAAATTTTAGCAACCCCAACAGGATCCAATAGAATGAGGGGACTAAATATTCTGGGATTATCTATATGCATATTAGGCATTTCATCATTAAATTTATTGTTTATTTTTGTATAAAATAAGTCTGTTTTCCAGCAGATAAACGTTGTGTTCAAAGGCAAAAGTAGCTCTTCAAAATTGTCGAAATCTGGTTTTACGATGAGTGATGAACTGCATAAACTTAATTTAACAAAAATAGAAATTACTCTACAAACCGTCGTGATTCCTTATCTAATTTGTAAAAAATGTGATCATAACTCCTGTATTCGAGTTTTCAATGATACCATCTCATCAATATTATCCTCCACTAGGGCGGCTACATCAAGAATAGAGCGATTTAAAGCAATTATTTCCAAACGAGAAAGATTGAAAACTTGTTCAAAATTGGATGCGTCCTGTTCTAAATCTTCTATGGAAATACCTGAAATATATGAAACAAAGGAATCCACAAACTGTAACAAGAATATTAGAATAACACAGTTTGAGAGGACACTTCAGACAGTTTCATACAAAATGGCAAACACCCAATCATTCATAGCAGCGTTTCTATTGGGGCATTTGACTAAAATCCACTTTATTTTATGGATAAATCCCCAAAACAATAAATCCATTCATTAAACATATTTCTATCTCTTGATTTCATCACTTTCTCCCATTCATTTCGTGTCTTTTCTTCATGCAATTTCCATCATGCGTACGTACAACCGCAATCTGAAATAATCTCCAGATAAACGTGAGAATCTATTTACAATACTTCATAACGTGACCCTATAAAACATAATCCTTTTAAGAATAGGTACACACAGTTTTAATCAATTTCTTGGATGAAGCCAGCATATAGATTTCAAGACAGAACCATAACTACTATACTCTAATAAATACCCTCCTAACATAAAATATAATACCTGATAAATTTTGAGCCTGAGGTTCGGCTTTATACAATTTCGTCCGTTCTGGTTTACAAGATGTGTTAAAATAATGCTGTGATTGGGAGAAATTTATGACATCATGTAACGCCTCCAATTTCATGAGCTCTGTAGAAAATGTTGAATGGAATTGAAGTTCTCCATATTTGGAAAAACCAGAACGAGCTAATGCATCCGAGAGATAATCACATATTTCTGCGGAATAAATACTTTTATCTCTCCAATTTTGTATACATCGCAAGTACTGGTCCTTCTCAAGAAATATTTCAGCGAGCTCATCTCTTATCTTTGACAAAAAAAGATTGAAGCCTAATTCGCACAAAAATACTTGATTTCCACGAAATGGGCCGCTTGAAGAATTTGTTGGTTCAATCAAAGAACTAAAAAACAGAAAAAGGGTCAATTTTCTCGGATTGTTAAGAGGACACGCCAAAAATTCCTCTCGAATAATGGTAAACAATGCACCAGCATCCGTCATATCGATTTTTAGGCGTGAGGCTTCAAGAGAAATCGATTCACGATTAAGGCTATTCAAAAAGATGCGAACTTCAGCGTCAATTGAGGGATTATTTTCCATTTTTACCACACGTCCACTTGAACCACTACCATAAGCAGGAGTAAAGACATTTTGTGTATCAACCTTAAGTGTTATATCATCTCCCATACTAGGAATGTTGTTCATAGTTTCTCCTGGAATAAATGGTGGAGGAGGAACCAGTAGCTCTCGAGGTTGATTTGAAGAGGGTTTACCCCACTGCATATTCAGTGGCATACTATTGAGAGCGTCATTTTTCATCCGCTTAATATCCCGTGGGGTGACTTCATTGTCTGAGCTCATGGAAGCTCTTATGAAGCCCCTGGGAGGGGCCACCTTCTTTATTTCATTCTGATATGATTCCCTTTGTGCAAGATGCTGCATTCCAACAAGAGTAGAAAGAGGTGGAGGGGGGACGGGAGATCCTTCCATAATAAGGCGATGAGGAGGAATGGAGTGCTGAAATGCGGTTGGAGGTAGTGGTATCCCATGAAGAGGGTGCGATGGAGGAGGGCCACCCTGCGACGCCGGAACAAACGGATAGCCTCCCAACGGTATTCCAGGAGCACCAGAAGATCTAAGGAAGACTGGAGAAAGAGGAGTAGGAGCATGTAACGTCGTTCTTGTATCTCCCATGTTAGTAGAGGTTGTTGGGAATACATTCATAAAGCGGGGCATACCTAGTTTACTATACGGTGCATGGAGAACATACTTTCCCATATGTTCTCCGCTAAAAGGTGGATATGGATGAGCGTTAGCAGAAAAGGCAGAAAAAGAAGCTGGAGTAATGAAAGCCGACGGAGGTACAACAGGTGGAATAGGGATAAATTCTTCGGTTAGATCATCATCATCGGATACAGGGCTAAGACCACCCCCATCCGGTAAAGGGGGGGGCCCAGGTGTCATGTCAGCGAAGGGAACAAATGAGGAAGCTCCTCACAGATAGAAGTTAAGACAAAGTGAAGTACTCATCAGAACAAGTTGCCCTCTACAAGCAAAGAATATATGATAGGACAATTGATAACATGCAGCGAGTAAAGCATACATTAGACATCAAATGCGAATGAGATTTCTGTCATAAGAAGCGTACAACTACAAAGCAGTTAATTCATTGAAGCAGCATGTTCTGTGGCATCGTTTTTGAGGGGCAATGAATGCGACAGGAAACGAGGAGTATGAACTGAAGGCATAAGGCGTCTGTACATGTTCACCCAGATATATAACGTAAAAATACTGGAAACTTGCAACAAAGTGTTCGCTTGCAAAATAATTTGAATGCTCCTTTCTAGTAATTCAAAAACGCAGTTAATGTAAGCGAACAGTTTGAGAAAAGCGTATACGGAGAAAGTATTTTTGAATTTTGCAATCTAACGTTACTGTTTTTCATAGTTGGAGGCTGCAGTAGATGCGTACACCAGCAACACATGCTTTGCAGTTCAGCTCGTGACTGTCTTCTGCATACGCACGAAATGGAAGTATTCCAAGCCCCATTTCGCGGGACCTTTTCCCAAATCCTACGCCTCTCATTTCCTGAAGTAATTCCATATTCAACCTCGAGTAGGACAGGGTGGCAACATCGCATACTTTTTTTACCCAATTTTTTATGAACGATCTAATCTTATCCATTCAACGTTTTTAGTGCATTTATTTCTTTGCGTCCTGTGGGTGCAATGCACGTTGGAATGTAAATAGGAAATAAATTTATTGCAGGTCCCCAACTTTTCAATATTTAAAATAATCAGGATTTTCCTATAACGTACTGTAGCACTTGTCACTAACTCTTGCCCAGCATTTTAAAGTTGATTTCCACTTATATTGTTGTAGCTATTCAGATGTGATAATGCAGTTTTACTGACTTTTTACTCTTTCAAAATGTAAAGCAAAGAGATACTAAAGGAGAAAACTGACACCGCATCCCCCATAGTTTTTGAATCAGTATTTTTATGGGCTTGCCTGTCATTTTGAGAAGAATTGTTGAAATACTTCCTTTCTTACCGGCGATTTTGAATGTATGTGAGCAGAGATATATGGTGAATAAGAACTAAAAATGCTTGAATTTAGACTTTATAATAGATTAAAGGAGAAATGCGTCTCCATATTGGAAATATTTATCTCAGTTCACTGAGGAAAGACGTAAAACCGCTTTTTAATATAAGTTGCTGTGTCTGTATTATTCCTTTAGTTTCTAATTATTTGCGTACTCCTAATTTTTGGATAGATGAGACCTTCATAATCATGTTTGGATGCATAAACCAAATAGACCTCTCACGAAAGAAGATAAAAACCACAAATTTTTTATCGCATGCCACCAACTGAGAGCCGCTTTCCATCCATAAATACAAGCATCATCAACTTTCCTTAGCACAGATGCTACAGTTGCTCTTATTTGCTAGTTTCCATCTATTTCTAAAACACTCGAGCTTCTACCAAAGAAGCATACTCCATATTTCGCTGTGTTGGTAATATTTCTAGTTGTTATTACTACTTCATCTTTCTGAATAGACAACTTTTGTTCCCATGCTGCTGCCTAACGAGTTAAACTTGAGAAGTTCTGCTTTTTTCAAAAGCAAATCTAACAGAACACAGTGTGAACTGTAAAAGAACACCCCAACTGAGAGTTTATCCATTAAATAATTTCAAGAGCTTTGTCTCACGTGTGATTATTCTCATAGTTCAAAAGTTCAAAATGTTTGTAAGCATCCTTGCTATTCCACATATATCGGAAAAATCGATTTATTTACGGTGGGGGATTCAAAAGAGATGACAGTCAGACATGAGCGCAATCAGAAATATAACTTCTATAATATCATAGTACTAAACTCTTTTAATTTACAAATAAGACTTACCTCTAATAAATAAAACCACTATTGTTATGTCAAGGAATAATACTATGAAACGATCATCTATTTAAATGAAAAAGAAAATATATCCGGGGAATTTTGAAATTGAGAAGCAAAGTAGGCAGTGGTAACACACGCAATTAAACCAGTGCGTCGTGTGGCATGGCAGGATGTATAATAAATCTCTATACAATAATTTTCTATACCCTATAAAGTTTAATAGAGGACCACACACCCTCTTTTACCGGCAAGCAAAATTTGGATTTTAAAATTTCTGCACAGTTCATACTAAAAAAATGCAGGAAGAATGCAATTAAAAAGGACGAGACACAGAAGAGCGAACAAAACGTATTTGCCGTTTTGCATAAGGAACAGGAGGAACAGGTGAAATTTCACCATAGCAGCCACTTTTGAATCGTTTCCAAAGTGTGTGGAACAATCGCCTGGGTGTATAAGGAGTGATGAAATCGATCACACCCACAAAATACAATTCTGCATCGGATGGATCCGCAAAGGATGCACCAAAGCAATTGGGAGTACGAGGTAGAATTAAGCCACCGGTGATTCTATCACATATAGGGTGTACGTACACACGCATTAGAATTCGTGTAGACGTGCAAAAACCTAACATTTCTCTTCTTCCATTTCTCTATGCTTTCAACATCGATTCTATCGAAAAACTTTACAAGACAAACGCACAGCCTAGCCAACTCTATACTATTTCTTAGAGATTGCCATTTTTGCTATATCGATGACCTACCGTTGCTTCTTCACAACCTGGCTGTTGGCGGAAATTTCTACTACTGCCCCTGAGGAAGCCTCCGCCTCCCCTTCACCGTTTGCTGAGCAAATCGGTGAAGATTCAGGATTCGTACTTTCATCTTTCGTAAGAGGGGTGCATAAGGGGAGGGATTCATCCTGCGGGCTGCTGTTGCTATTCATTGAATTTTGAGCAATGTTTGTAGAGAGAGTTTTTGGGAAATCCTCACATCCTTCTGATAATATATATATATATATAGGTATATATAAAAGAGTCATAATAGCAGAGAATCACTAAAGAATGCCATCTTTATGAACGTTTCCTCGAATGCAAAAAAAAAGAAGAGAAAAATGCTCTCTCTACTATCCACAGGTTTCAAAACACCAAAATAGGATATAAAAAAATGGACCCATCGCCATTGAGTTTGATCCCTTTACTTTTATGTTTCACAAAAACAATTCAAATATACAATCCTTCCAACAAATGTGGAAAACAGGATAAGGATAGGATACTAAATTATCACCAACGGTTTCCTTTTTTTCATTACGGCTGGCTGTAATAGCGGCTGCCCGCTTCAATTTCGCAGCCCTACAGCGCAGTTATAAAAATTAAAAACGAATTATATATCCATAAAATTGCTGTATTTTATCGATATATTGTTGTTTTCTATCATTTATGGATTTCACTTGCATTTTCTCTAAATATAAATTATCTTCAGGTCTCTCTTCTTCCTTTAAATACTTTTTTTTAATATTATAATGCCATAGCATTGGTTACTATACTCTTTCCTCCTCTTCATCTCTACATATTTTTCATCAGGACAGAAAGTATACTATTTTTTTAATTTTCACAATTTCTGCACTCTAAAGCTGACCAAGTGACGGCCATAAGCGTCGTTCCAAGCAATTTTACAGATCTTAACTTGATTCCTTCTTCACCATGAGCTTTCCTTCTCCTAAAGAAATAAAAAAATCCTCAAACAAAATTATTCTTGCATACAGGATAGATAAAAAAAGATATTTTAACATGTATTTAAAAAAATTCCTTTATTTTGCAATAAAGAGCTTTCTTTTGAAATAGAAGAAATAATTTTAACAAAATGAAGATATAAAACAGTTTAAAACATATAATAAATGAGAGAGTAAAATAAAACTATAAATTTCCATCAAATAGGACTCTATGAAACTTTTTAAGGTAGAAAAAATAAATTCTGATAAAATTCTAACCTATTGTGAATTCCAAGCAAAAGAGAATAATCAAACACTGAAATAGAACGTAAAAAGAGGCAATCTATTTCATGTAATTTCAAAAAAGAAGAATGTGCTGTAGAATCCAATGAAATACTTCGTTGAGCAAGGATCCAATCTGTAAATAGATATGTATATTTAAAAGAAATAATTTTTGATTCCTATTTGTATGCAATTCTTTTAATTATTTTATAGTATTTTTGTGATGTTATGTTTTTTCTCTCAACACAGTCTATTTCTCTATTCAAAGGAGGATGCATCTCCCTTTTCTATTTCCATTTCTCTCTTTAAAATTCCCCTCTTCATCTCATTTTCACTCTCATATCGCTTACATTTCCTCTCACTTCTTTCTTTTCTCTCAATCCTGTCTCTCATTTTTCTTTCTCTCAGTTTTCTTTCGCATTATTTTTTCTCTCTCACTCATTTTTCTCTCTCTCTCATTTTTCTCTCCCTCATCTCCCTCCCTCATCTCCCTTCCTCATCTCCCTCCCTCATCTCTCCCTCATTTCTCATTGTATTTCTCTATATAAAAAGAGAAAAAAAACAAAATTTAAAAGAGTTTCACATCTTTGTTTATTATTGAAATAAGAAAAGAAAAAAACTTACCAGTATCCTTTTTCACCTTATCATCAGGTTTTGCTTTTCTCCCTACAGTACTTCCTTTCAAATCATAAATTTCGTGGACACCCACTTGTGGATCAAAAATTGCTCCTTGGATCATAAAATAAGCAGATAAGACAGAATGTTCTGCTTCAAAGGATTTTGTTGTCTAAACAAATATATATATATATAAAGAAAAGCTTTAATACTATTAAAAAAATAAAAATGTACTATAAATATTTGTTCCATAGTTTCTATGGAAAAATAGTATAAAATAAGATATTTTGAAGGTACATGTTTTAAAAAAAAGATTAGGATAATAAAAATATTAATACTTCTCAATCAAATATTTTTATAAATCTTTTCAGTTTTCAAAAAATAAGAATTTCATTCTGTATAAAACTTTCACAGCATCAAAAAAAATTTTTTTTTTTTACTTTTAAACGTGTAACTCCCGTTGCTGGCACAACAGAAAACCCTCGTTCCGTTTCTATAGAAAAGAAAAAATTTTCAAAAATTAAAAGAAAGAAAAAAATATCCTTGAAATTATCAACACGCACAAACAGTACATTAAAAGAAAAAAAAAGAAAATTTTTTTTTCTCACAAACCATTCCTTTTAGTTATTAATTCCACTCGATGTAAGCCAAACATACGAGCAAGTAAAGAAGAAGGATTTTGTTGAAGATGAGAGGCATAACGAGGAAGAATACTATCAAAATAGATACAAAAGTAATTTTTTTTTTTTAAATATAAAATAGAAATCATTTAAATAGTTTTTAGTAACTTTTTTATTTTATAGTCTATAATTTAAAATTAAAATGATTAATACAATTCTCAAATTAAAAAAAAAAAAAATATATATATACGCAAACTAGAGATACCTACAACAATATCATTTTCTTTTATAAAAAAAAAAAATTCAAAATCCCATCAAAACAAAGAAAAAAAAAATTTATAAAACTTAATGAAATATTTCTAATTAAAATTTTCACACTAAAAATTTATATATATAATAAAAAAAAATTTTTAATCTATTTCTATACCTTAAAATATATTTAAGTTCTTTCTGAGAAACGGTTTTAATAAGATATTTTCCATCATGAGAAAAAAAAAAGAATTGGCCACTCTTACTATTACTAGCAAATTCAATAAATGAGAAATCCGTTCGACATAATGAAAAAAAATATTCCTAAAATATAATAAATAAATAAAAAAGTATTCAATGTATTATATATAAATAAATGCATATACTGTCGATTATGAACATGTTATAAATAGTATAAAGATAATTCAAGAGTAAAAGCTATAAATTCTATGTGTTAAAAATAAAAAATAAATAAACACACACTATGAAAAATTAAAAAAAATTAGAAATTAAAAAATGAGTATTCAATTTTTTTCAAATAATTAAATTTAATTAACACTTATACACACATAAAAAAATATAAACGTACATAATCAGAAATTTGAGCTTGTTGACGAGTATTAGCAAACAAATCTGAACTATAATCTGTGAAGCTGCAAATCAGATTATTTAAATAGGCTACGTTAGAGAAAGTAAATCGTCGAGCAAACACTGTTGGTATTTTTTTCAGAGGAGAAAGCTGCAGAAAATATAATAAAAATGTTTGTGTTTTATAAACAAACTAAGAAACAAAGCAACCCTCTTTTTGTATTTCTTTCCATCCTATCCTCTCCTCCTCCATCCTCTCCTTTCCTCCTCCATCCTCTCCTTTCCTCCTCCATCCTCTCCTCTCCTCCTCCATCGTATCCTCTCTTCCTCCATCCTATCCTTTCCTCCTCCATCCTATCCTCTCCTCCTCCATCCTATCCTCTCCTCCTCCATCCTCTCTCCTCTCTAATATTTCCAACTTTACATTGCATTTGAGTTTATCTCGTAATTTTGAAATATAATTTGTTGAATCCACAGCCAAACGAATACCAATCATCATCACAAATGAAAGAGCATAAAAAGGACTATTACTTTCCAACTGTTTTCCACCAATCTATAAAAATAAAAATACTTTTAAAAGTTTCATCTCTATTTTCTTCAATTTTAAAAAAGAAAACGAGAAAAGATTCTTCACTTATCCTTCATCCTACTCAATGCTTCTCATGTTTTTTAGTCCATCTCTACGTTCCTACAGAGTACATTTTCTATCCTCACAAATTATAACTTTAGTTTGTATATTTTTCATCCCATTTTTCTCTATTTTAAATCCTAAAAAGGAATATTCCATCTCTCTCAAAACTCTCTATTCTCATAGCATAATTTTTTATATCGCATCCTTATTAAAATCTCCTTCATCCTATCTTTTAAAAAGTATAAAAGAGAAAATTCTTATAAGAAAAAAATAAAAAATATATTCTTCAAAACTAAAAATGAAAAACCAACCGCTTTAGCCACATTTTGTTTTCGTAAATTTGAGCGCAAAAAAGAATCTCGACGAGAAATTTCCTTCTTTGCTTTTCCAGGAGTAGGAGAGGTCATTACTATTTAAGAAAATAATAATAAAGACAATGCAATAGAGAAAAAAAATAGTCTATACAAATGCATGCTTCTATAAAATAAAACTTTCTTCATATTTAGTTGCATTTTTTCATCCTAAACACATTTATTTTCATTCAAATCAAAATTTCTCACCAGAAAAAGCAATCAATTCATTGGCTGCACTCTGGCCAGGAACCGCAGCAATAAACGTTTCTTTATCCCATGAATCTGTAGATTCTTTCATTTTATCACTCTTGATTTTTAAATTATTTAAAAATAAATCGGATTCTCCACGATGTATCATCAGTGTATCCTATTCCAAAAAAAAAAAAAATTCAACAAAAAAATTATAGAAAAAATTACAACTTAAAAAAATTATAGAAAAAAATATAAAACTTTTATTTTAATTTTTAAAAATATCCAAATTCTTAATTGTTTTAGAAAAGTATCAAAAAAAAAATATAATTATTTTATTTTTAACATTTTTAATTTCTAAAAGTTAACCCATCTAACCCTTAAAAAATTAATAAATTTTTATTACCAATTTTTTTTCTTTATAGAGCATCCATGGAGAAATGAGTTGGTTCGTTAACGTATTCTTAATCGATTCCAAATACAAGAGATTTGTTAAATCCATAGATTTCTTGTTTATATAACTCTTTCGTTTGTATATAGACTCCAAAGAAGAAGATAACTCATGAAGGGCAGATGAAAAGAAGGAAATCTGTAAAAATTTCCCCCCCAAAAAAAAATTTTTTTTTTCATCTCTGGCATTCATTCCTCTATTAAAAATTTTTTCATCCATCCTATGATGGTTTTTCATTATCCCTATATACCATTGAAGAAAATTTTGTTTTTTGAGAGATGTTTCCATTTTTCAATGCTATTTCTAATTTATATTCAAAATAAATGCATTTTTCTCTCGTTTGAAGAAAATTATCAACGTTTTACATTTTAAAAATAATAAACAACGTACATCTGGAAAATTATAAAATGTAAAGCAAAAACATCGAAGAGCTTCTAATAAAATCAAATCTTCAGCATATTGTTTACTTTCTTGGGCATTAGGATTAGCAAGATCACTGAAAAAGTAGATTTTATTATTATTATTTTAAATATGCATTAAGAAAAAATATTTTCTTTAAAAAAAAAAAAATACAGTATAAGCAAAAAGTTTGTCACATAAAAACAGATAGAGAGAGTAGAGAGAGATATATATAGAGAGAGTAGAGAGATGGGGAGAGATGTATATATATAGAGAGAGTAGAGAGATATATATATAGAGAGAGTAGGGAGAGATATATATAGAGGGAGAGAGTAGAAAGAAAAATGAGTAGAAAGAAAAATAAGTTGAGAGAGGGAGAAATAGATAAATAGAAATAGAGAAATAAGAGAGAGAAACATAAAAAGAGAGATACTCTCTTACCTTCTTCTCTCTAAGTGAAGAGTGTTAGTTCATAAAGTGATGTAATAAAGTTTACAAGAATATATATAAAATACATTTTAATGGCATTATTCTATATATTTATATTTATTTGATTACAGAGAAGAAATCTTCAAAACAGAATTTTAAAAAAAAATTTACAGTACGAATACAGATATGCTTTCTCTAAATTTCACCTTACCCCTGTAGCGTTGAATATTCTGAGGCATCGAGAGAATAGGAAAACAAAAATCTGAAAAACATAAAATGATAAAATAAAAGATAAAATCCGTTCTATGAAAGAGAGTAAAAAAAATTAGTACTGAAAAGAAAAAAAGTGGAAGGAGTATGTTTTGCATAAACAAGAGAGAGAAATAAATTGAATTGAAAGAGAAAAAATATTCAGGCATCTATTGACATATGAAACAAGAGTAAAATAAAGAGAACTTATATTTTCACCAAAAAATTCATTATATACTTGAAAAAATCCACAACAATCATGGGATCTTCCAATGCCATTACTATGGAAGAACGAGGTGAGAGCTTGTGAAAATTCACCGTATTTCCTTTAAGACAGGCAAAAATCAATCATATACACGTAAAGAAATTTTGATAAGAAGTAAAAAGTATACTTTTTCAACAAAGAAAAGAGGCACTATCATCAGTTCATGCATTTCAGCTACTATAAAAATGTATCCATAGAAAACAGGATACTTTAAAATACTGAAAAGATAACAGAAAAGCTGTCCTATCCAGCATATAAATTAGAGAGATACATGCACTGCTTGGTACATTTTTGTGTAGCGAAAATATTTTCTCATTGCTTTGTTTTTCCTTCATTAACTATCGTCAACAAATAGATATACCTTGTAAAGTGGTAAGTTCTTTCATGCCAGAGAAATACCCCTTCATGCTTAACTTACTCTTCCCAAGTGAAAAATTTCTCCTTTTAAGAGAATCTTTTGAAACGGATGACATTGTGACCCGATATACGTCTACACAAAAATATGTAAGCAGCAATAATATAATACAAAGATAAGAAACAGTGCCCACACAGGCATTGCTGCTACCATTTTTGGATGGAGATAGATACACCTTATGCAACCTTCACATATACAAGAGTGTAGAAAATAGGAGAATTACTTCCCATGCAGACATGTCTGAAAATAAATGATTCTACCCTGCAAAAAATACCCGCTAAGTGTTACAAGCAGCGGTGGCAAAAACACATAGAGTGCTCTACATCTTAACCAATAGGAAGGAAGATATCTATACGAATATGAAACGTAACACCACTTTTCAGCATAAAAGGACATAGGGAATTTATATTTCTAGAGGAAATATAAAAGAGCAATGGCATTTGCATGAGTCTGGTCTAATTCGAGCAAATAGCAAAATTTAAAAAATGACATTACAAAACAAAAATTCACGCATATTCTCCTAATGCTACGCTCATTTTTATCTCGCTATTACGTTGCAGCAATTGTCACGAAGGTGCATGTTTCATCTCCTCGTTTTCTTGTATTCGAAACGCAAAGCTAATGGCATATTTCTCAACGCAATATTTTTTCTCATACTTTCGTCCTTCCAAATTTATAATTATGGAAATGAAACTCCGTTGTATAAACGCAAAAATTATTCCATGGGTTCTTGTGCTACTCCATTGAACGTAGTCACTACGACAATGATATAGCGCACCAAAATAAGATAATTCCAAAAATAGAGGGATAGTAAAGAAATACAAAACAACTGCCGGTGCAAATTGTTTCCAGGATGTTGGCTGACGGAAATCTGATATAACTACACAATTACAGCAATACGCACGGATAATGTAGAGCACAATATTTATTACTGACTAAACGAAAAATATCACATGCTTTCACAGCGAAGGAGAGCCGAAAGATTTCAAAAGAAAGAAGGGCTTCGATAGACTTTAAAACGTGTATAAACAATATTAAACAAAAAGGAAAATTCGACGTTTCCACTACGTATCATGCTCATGCCCTATATACGATAACTCCCGTTTACAGAGGGGAAGAGTACCCCTCTCTTAAGGAATCTGTTGAACTGCGTTGCAGACTTTAGTTCACGCCATGGGGCGACTGTATAGTTGCGAAACATAGTGCAAGAGCAATCCTGAATTAGAAAGGGCACTCACTGCTACTACTTTGAGAAGTGAAACAGCTCTCGTTAACCGTGCATTTAAACAAACGAGAATACTAATTGGAGATTTGTCATAACTTTTGTAGTATTCGATTCTCTGCTTAATTGGAAAACAAGATGCCTTCATGAGACAGCATATTGAAAAGATGAAAATGATTACATATAACCAGCCGCTGTAAAGGCTGCGGCTTCTAAGGGAATATTTCGAAACAAAACAAACTGCTTATGAGCGAAATAGGATGAATCGCCCCTCATATTTTATAGATGTTCTACCTTGCACAAAATAAGAGGTGTAAACTGTTTGTTTGCTCGGGAATTTCCAATTTTTAATAAACTGGATTAACCTGTTATAATCGGACTATGCACTATAAAAGTTTGATTCTCTCCATTCCGGTTCGCTCGTTGTCCACCTCATAAGGTTAAGTATATTTGAATCTGTTGCGATCAGAGCAATAAAATTTTGTTTTATCTACACTAGCATTGCTCTAATATAAAATTGAAAAGCGTTTAAATAAATGGAATAAAAATTCAAATAATTGCTTAAAATGTTATATGCCAAAAGCACTTCTGCATGAATTTCATTAAATTATTTCAATAAGATGAAAATTATATTGTGATACAATCATTGAAAATTATCTGTTTATATAGTTGAGTAATGCAAAATTTAAAAGTGAAAGAGTAGGATAATTAATTTGTTGCGATGCTCATGTCTCTAAACTAACTGAAAGTACTGCTGTCACACTATCACCGCTACGCTATACTTGTCATATAAGAAAAATAGTTCAACATGCAGTTCATATATTGCTTTTAGTAAAGAATTGTCTGCAATTCAATGAAGGAAGCTAAAATATTAGAATATATTTCATCATAGAATAATAGAAAATTGAAATTCAATCTATGTTTAATATCGGAAACACTCCAAGTATACAATTTTTCAGTGATGGTTTGCGATTTATTAGATTCAGCTCAGTGTAAACCAAAATAGAGGAATGATCTTCTTTCTAGCGGTTATTTTATTTCTCATGCGGTTACATTCTCGTTGATTTGTCAAGCAACGTTTCCTCACTTACAGTTTACTTTCATCGCTGGAAATCAGAAATCAATTCCCCAACTTGAATCGATAAATTTGACTTTTGTTTCACACTTACAAACATAAGAAACTCTCTAATTCAATAGTCAGGGCAACGCACGAAACTTTTACCATTTACATTTCTAAAGTCATTGTTCTTTCCTGTATAACAAAGTATAGGATTTCTATGTTATTACCCCCAAAATGGTTTTGAAAACAGTCAAACTTGTAATTACGGAGTTTATCCAACATATTCTTGAAAATACAAATGAGAATTGACTTGAAATGATACTATTGAAAAACCATACTCACAGTATGTGTTCATTGTTATTAGTGAAATAATCGTTTCATTTGCACGGCTTAGAATATCTAGAAATTCAAAACATGACAGGGAAAAAACCATGCTCTTAATATTTCCGTCGCTCTTCATCTGGACTTGGCGCGTAACCTTTTATTCCCTGATTGTTACACAGGGAAATAAACTTGGGGATGATGTAACACCTCCTGGCAAAAAACTGGAGTGAATGAAGAGTAAACACAGAATCACGCAGCAATTCATGTCTGTTTTCAAATGGAATTGTCCAAGCAGTTAATAATTACTTTTAACGACGGCAGTGGTCGCTATCCCATAAATGACATCAAAGCCTACGTCCATCTACTAACACCTGCTAATTTCCCTTTTTTGTAGGTGTAAACGTTTCCTTTTTTATAGGTATAAGCATTTCCTTTTTTGTAGGTATAAACATTTCCTTTTTTGTAGTTATAAACATTTCCTCCTAGTAGGTGTCAATCTGTGTCTTTCCGTTTTGATCGAGTCGTACACATTTTCTCTTGCCGTATACCAGAACATTTTGGTTATCCCCTTCTTATATTTAGAACAGTTGGATTGAAAGAAGATTGCAAGGTTAGTTAATTCATACAAACTGTAAGTAGAAGTTACAGTTTGGGGCTGTTTTCTTTTGATGCAGTTTTTTTTATAATTAAGGCTTGGCAACTACACATTGAAAGACAAAGAGAAATTTCTCTAGAAGTGATGCGCGTCAATAGTATTCTCAAAGCCTTTCGTGCCAAAATTATTTTGACATTTCTATACATAGGAGAAAGGGTTTTATGGGTAAGCCAACAAAAATATTAAAGTGCGGCATGTTTGTTTTCTCAACTTCGCATTACAGTGCAGTTTCCTTGAATCACATTCTAAACTTGCTTCCTCTCATATTTCTCGTTGTATTTTTCTGCACTTTTTTCTCACCTGTAAGCTGTACTACAAGGGTATACTTATACTGTAAATGTCTGTTTTGTAAGGCTGCACGCACCTTTTTGATGAACGTTTTTTATGCTGGAAAATTTAGCTTCTGACTTGTGTGAAAGAAAGAACGGTTGCTTTTTTATGGGTTCTGCCTTCTCTTTTTGATAGAACTGCCTACTATTTCATCCGTGAGAAAGTGCCATCTTAACTTCTTTCTAGAGCACGAAAACAAGAGGGTTTCCTGTTTTAGTATGGATGCAATAGTACTATTGCAAAGTTGCATAGGCTCCCTGTTCACAGCAAAATCTTTTTTTTCCAAAAGTTTTTTCCGTCAAGCGACGTCACTTTTCTGGAAAATCATTTGGATATATACCATCACACGCATGCGTTCACTCTTATCAAAAAAAGTGTTAGTGAATTGCGAAAGAGTATACAATGCATAAATATGAGCACACGTTTTCTTTTTAAGGCAATTTTTCTCTTTGCTATTCTTGCCGTGTAGCGGTGCTTAAAAAAAGCCATCGCACACATTACAATGCAATGCAATCAAAGGTTTCCTTCTTTCACCGTTTCTTTTGTTCTGTGTGCATCAAGCATATACTCTTCAGAATGTGACTTCCGGTGCATTTAGTTTTCACACTTCATAGCAACCTTCTTTGATGCTGTTTTGCCATTGTTACAGCTGCACACGCTTTTAAAAAAATTTTGCAATCAAATTTTCTGTGTGTGACTGTATATACAGCGCACTTTGTTTAATTTTTAATCCCTCTCTCTCGGATTTCACCGCAGTTCCTTCTTCCTTTTCCACTCAAAAGTAGTTTTTCTCTGTTTGTCTCCATTTCTCTCGGAAATTTTTCTGTATATGGTATTATTCCGTCCCTCTTGCTCATAATTCTTTCTTTTTAGAAACTTTTTCTTTGTTTTTGTCAATTTTATCATCTCTTTTTTGTTGTTGCACTTTTCATCTCCCACATATACTTTTGTTAGAAATCTCTTGTATTTTCTTTTTTATTAACTAGTTTAAAGAGTATTTTATTTTCTAAATTGTTGTTGTTGCAGCACATTTCAGTCTCTCATATTTTTTTGGAATTTGTATACAACGTGAAAATGTCTCCTACTACACTCATTTTTCGTATTCGTAGCCCTGCTGGCCTCTGTCGAATAGCCCTCTCTTCCGCATTGACTCTCAATGAATTGAAAAAAGAAATTGAGGTGCATACAAGCATTCCCGCCGAGCAGCAAACCTTATTCTTAGATATCAATCATCGAGCGGTTAGGTTTTCTTTTGTTTATGAGGTTTTTTTTTCAAAAAGGAAGGAGTTACATTGAGAGAAAAAATAGATAAAAAGGAAGAGAAACAACCCATGTAGAGAAGAAAATGAAAGAGAAAAAATGGAAATTGCATACACTGAACGGAAGAAGGATGCTTTTTGTTTTGTTTTTGAATATTTTAGAGAATAATTCTTATTTTTTTTGTAATATATTTTTGTTTTTTAATCCTTTATTTTTTTTTATACTTAAAGTTTGTATTAGAAGAGTAATTATATATATACGTATTTCTTTTTTAATATATAAAAATCTTTAGTCTGTTTTTTATTTCTATTATTGCTTCTCAGCCTCTATGTGGTGATTCTCTCTCTCTTGAAAAACTTCATTTACAAAATGGTTGTATTATTTTTGTTAAAAGTGATATTGTTGGTGAAATTAAAGGATCCACTATTGAATCTACAGAAGGAAAATGGATAAAATCAACAGAGTTGACAGAACAGCCTTATAAAGGTAGAATTTATAAAAAATAAATTTATGCGTCAGCATGTCTCTTTTTAATTCAAATTTTTTATTTAAGGTGTTTTTATTTTATAACATTTTTTATGAAATTTTTATTAGTTTATACTGTTTTTTTCAAACATTTAAAAAAATTATTATTTTGAAGATGCAACCGAAAAAACTGTGGGAAAACCTCTTCCTCATAGTCCAAGCATGGAGGAAGAAGATAAAAGTATGGATTTTGCAATTTCTGAAGGAAAATCACCGCCATCAAAATTTCCTGCAGAAGATACAAGTTCAGGTACATTTAACTCTCATAATCTTTATTTTTAAAAATAATTAATTAAAATCGAAACTATGTAGATGTGAGAAGGTTTATCATGACTATAAAAGAGTAGAGAGATGTTTTTTATAGTAAAAAAATGTCACAATTATTATATATATATAGTTTTCATATAATAATTTATTATCTTTTTTTTTATTAATAAATTCTCTTATTATGATTTGTCTCTACATCCCTTGCTTCTTCCTTGTAAAATCTTCTTTACTATTTCAGGTTTTAGAAAAATGGATACGAGTGAACCCAATTTTAAATCTTTTGATCAATTTATCAAAGATAATGGATATAATGTCATTGAACTTCCTGGAAGTAAATCTTATCTTCCTACACAATTAGTTAGAAATAAGATGATTAAGGTGAAGAAAAATAGAGAAGAAAAGATTTTTTTAATATATAATAAAAATTTTATACATTTTTCAATTTGTAAAATTTTGATACACTGTACTCCTTTTTATTATTTTCTCCTTATTATCTTTATTATTATTTTTTAGGTTCCTCCAAGTGTTACTCTTAAATATCAACCTTATCGGCATGTTGATCATCTGGAATTGATGAATGTTGAAGAGATTCAAAATTTTGTAAATTATTGGAGATATTCTTTAGATATGGTTACTCAGCGAGCAGGATGGATGTATGGCTATTACAAAGAAGATGAACATTATCCTCTTGGTATTCGAGCTGTCTGTGAGGCTATTTATGAACCCCCTCAAGTAAGAGGATTTTTTGGTGAAAAAAATTTCTCTTTTAAAATATTTTTTTAGTGTTTTTGGTAACATTTTGATAAAATTTTACTTGATTTTACTCTCTTTTAGTAGTTTTCTCTTTAGTATCTTTTAATTCATTGTTTTCCCTATCTTTAGTCTATTTTTAACCTATTTCCTTCTTCTAATCGTCTTTTTTTTTCTTTTCATGTATTTCTCTTTCTCTTATTTCTCTCTCATCTCATTTCTCTCTCATTTCTCATCTCATCTCATTTCTCTCTCGTCTCATCTCATTCCTCTCTTATTTTAACTCCCTTGTTTCTCTCCTTCTCTTCTACTATCTCTCAGTATTCTGTCAATGATGCTATTTATCTACTGGATGATCCAGACAGTTCTAAAGTGGAGGCTATTGCAACGCAATTGGGATTAGAAAAAATTGGATTTATATTTACACACCTTCCACGTGATGAATTTCTCACTGCAAAAGAAGTTATATCGATTGCACAGTTCGTTAAATTTATATACAAACAGCCACTTAACTCTTCTTTTCATCTTATATATTTATTTGAAATCCTTATTTTCATCCATTCTTATTTTTTTTAGTTGCCAATTAAACTCTCTTACTAACAAACATTTTACTGGCTATTTAATGAATAAGTTGGTGACCTGTACTATCAGTCCAGATTTAACTTCTAATGGAGAACCTGTGGCCAATGCATTTATGGTTTCTGATATGGTAAGAGTATTGAAAAATTTAGATAAAATGAATGAAAAGAAGGAATTTCAAATAAATTTATAAGATGAAAAGAAGAGATGAAAATGAATGAAACTTATCGGAGTATATTTTTGAAAGCAAACCCAATTTCTGTCTTAAATAAAACGTCGGTCTCTTAATCATATTTCTTTTTAAAGTTTTATTTTTATTATTTCTATAAGTTTCTCTACATTATTACTTTTTTTTATAGGGAATGGCTTTAGTTAGAGATGGATTAATTAATGAAGATGTATCTAATGGATCACGCATGCATCTAAGAAAAGCTGAAAAAGTAGAGTTTTTTATTTTATATTATTAATTTTTATTTTATAGTTATTAATTTTTTTTTTATATGAATTTCTTTCCTTTTTAATTTTTTTTTTAATGTATTTTTATTTTATTTTATATGAATTTCTTTCCTTTTTAATTTTTATTTTCTGTTTATTTCGTTTTAATTTTTTTTTCATTCTTCAGCAAGAATTATTACCTCAAATATTGGAATCTGGAAAAGAAGCAGAAGAATTTGATTCTGATTGGTTTTTAGTACGAGTGAATGAATCTGCTCCTAAACGTGTAAGTTATTTATTTTCTATTGAATAAGCAAAAAATGAGTTATCAAAATTTTGGTTTCAAAAAAGACTATTTTGCACTTTCTACTAATAACTGTATGTTTTTTATCTTTTTTTTATTTTATAGGAATTTCTTTTCATTTTAATTTTTATTTTTCTCGTTTTTAGTTCTCTTCCTCTCTTTATGCCTCTCCTATAGTGTTTTTTCTTCTTCTCCTATAAATTATAATGTTTTTTACAATTTTATTTCTTAGGTACGTTCTATGTTTCTTCATACACATTTTCCTCGTGAAAATCGTGATATTCCTTATCCTCCTTCTTCTGTTAAAGTAAGAGAAATTTTGTATCTGCTTATAGAAACTTTTTTCTTTTTTTTTTCATGGTTTCATAGCCTCTCATTATAGAGCATCGTTTGAAAGAATAAATACGATGAAGGAGAAGAAGAAATGCAGGAAGGGAGGGGGGTGTACATACACCAAAGAGGGTGTCTCCTCTCCATAGTTTTTTTTTTTTTTTAAAATTTATTTGTACAGTCCCTTCAAACTTATATCTCACACATATACTCTGAGTTTAAACTCCCTACTTTCTTCTATTCTTACTATTTCTCCCCTCCCTCCACACTCTCCTTCTTCTATTCTTAGTATTTCTCCACTCCCTCCACACTCCCCTTCTTCTATTCTTAGTACACACACCCCTCTTAGTATATCTCTCTACCCTCCCCTCCCTCAAGTGTATGTACACCTTTCCCCCCACCCTAAAAAAAAAAATTTTTTTTTTGTAGGACTTTTTCTTACATCCTTCTTTGGCTCAATTCAAGAATGAACCGAGATGGAAACGTTTTGCAGATTTTCATATGATAGTCTATGTGAGTAAGAAATTAGATTTGGAGACAGCACTTACCATCTGTGAAGGGATTCGAAATCAATCTGCTCTTGATGAAGGCTTAGAAGAAGTTTTATCACTTTTGGGATGAATGCCTCTCTATGAAAGTAGAAGAATGTTGAAATTTTATTGGATTTTCTATTCTTTAATCTCTCTTGGATACTTCCTTGTTGGAAGAAGATGGAAAAAGAGGGAGAATAAAAAAAAAATTCCTTCATTTTTCAAGTTTAACGATTTTGTTAAAATTTCTTCAAAATATGTTTCAACATTCCATTGGATATATTATAAAATCGATTTTAAAAACTCTTTTATTCTTTAAAAATAATTTATATGGATTTCCAAATCGGGATGTTTGTTGATTTTTTTCACAGTTATTACTCACAATCTTCTTGTCATGTTTCTTTCTTCTTTCAAAACGTATTAAAGAAATGGAAATTTTTTTTATAAAGATTTCTCTTTTAAAGAAAAGAAATTGGATTTTACATTCCTTATACACTACATTTAAAGAATCCAAGAAAAAAAATCCACTTTTTCAATTTCCATGCACTCTATAGACGATTCTTCTCCTTTCATTTTTATATTAAAAGAAAAGAAATTGTGTTTGAAAAAGAAAATTAAGGTGTGTGTATGGGAAGGAAGAGGGGAAAAAAGAATTTCATTTTCTCCATAGAAAAATGCATAGGATTTAAAAAGGAGATTTGGAAAATAGAGAAGAAAGGAAATAAAATACAAACATCTTCTTCCTTTTCATTTTATTCTTCAAGAGAAGCCGTAAGAATATTTTGTGCTTCTGGTATCTCTTCTACAAGGGGAGCACCGGTATCTTCACCTGCATCTTCATGAAGTTCCATCAATTTGGAAACTATAGTTTTTATTAAAAAAAAATATATATAAAATACATTTATAAAGTGATAAATATATATATATATTATTTTAAAATAGAGAGTCTCTCAAATCATATATATATATTATTTTAAAATAGAGAGTCTCTCCTTGGACGTACTATCCAATTTGGGTTTCTTCAAAATCTTCACTTTACGAATAAGAACGGATTGAAGCGGGAAGACAGCCGTACTGGCTGCTTCAATTTGCTTTCCGATGATTTCAGGAACAAATTTCTGCACTAATTCACGTAGATTCGCTGTAGAGGCTTGTGCACGCATAATATCCACCATAATCTTTCGGAGAGAACGAATTTGACTCGCTTTAGCATAACAAGTTGTCTTCATCTGATCAGGTCTGATTTGTAGAAAGAGGGAGAGAAAAATGAAGGGGGAGGGAGAAAAATGAAGGGGGAAAAAAATGAAGAGGGGAGAGAAAAAAAAATATAAGCTTACATGAAGAGGAATTTATCCTTTTTAAAAATTTTAAAAATAAAATAATTGGAGATAGGAATATATTTTTTTTTACATGAAAACAATTACTACAAAGAGAGAAACTTTTTATATATTTTTATTTTTAAAACCCTTTGAAAAATCTTTACAAAGGTTATCGCATGCAATTCTTTTATTGCATTTGTTTCTTCTTTTTCTAAAAGTAATCACCAAAAAAAGATAACAATAATACTGTTTTCGAATCCTTTTCCATTTTATCTGTTTTTCACTCTTTGGAATCAAAATATTTCATTTTCTCATCTCTTTTATTTTTCATCGATCCATAAATACTTACAATCGCTTGGTAAATCCAATACAGAACATACGAAGTGTATATCCATCGACGGTAGTTACATCTACTGAAGCTTCTACTAGAGAATGCCATTTACGAATAAGAGAGAATAATTTATCACGTGTGATGCTCATGCCATGAAAATTCGTATAACAAATTTTTCCTTGAATATCCTCACAAATCAATTTCATCTTTCTGAAACTTTGATCTTCATCACTATTCAAATCCGCCAAATTTACTTCGTAGACACGTCCTCGGAGACCATCCACCGCCAATTCTAAAAATAAAAATTTTAAAATAAAAACACATTCAATAGGCTAATAAAGAGGCCAAATGTCTGCAAAATAATCCTCAAAAATTACAAGTAAAGATACAATGAAAAAAAAAAACACAAAATGTATTATGGACAAAAATTCAATGTATATATATATAAAATCCTAGGCTTGAAGGAAAAGAAAGAAATAATTTGAAAAAAATGTCTTCGCCATGCCTAAGCCTTCATTTAAAAAAAGAGGAAATGGCAGCCGTTGTCTTTGGGATGAGGAGAAAAAAAATGCTTGCTTATGCTTGAAGTAAGCATTTTTGTTTTCTCAAGGAACGATTTTGCGTCTTCTTCTTTTTCAAAAAAATCCTTGTTTTTTTAGTCGTAAAAATGAGTGAGGAAGGAGGCTATACATACACACGCTTATTCTCCTCCGCTGGAAATCTCGTGAAATTTCAAGGAAATCGTTTTTTATCCGATAATCACAAAATAATTGAAAGAAACACAAAAATCACACCATCCAGCATTCTCAACAAAGCCCAGGATCACAATGAATTTGCAAGGATTCTTCACTACTTTCTATTGCTTTCATTTCTCATTTTCATACAGGCATTCATGTGAACAACATAACTGCGTTTGCTCTACTAGATGACTCCGTAGATAGTAATCAAATTGAAGGCTTTCTGACGTAGAATTATTCAGAAGACTTGAAAAAAGCACTTGGATAACAGTTACAAGGAAATGCTGTAGGTTCAACATGTCAGAACGTACGCTTGTACAAAATGAAAAACTCCTAATGAAGCAATTTCCTTTCGCTATACTATGCAATTGCTATTGCTCCCTCATATTTCAAGTTTCTGAATGGAAAATCCGTACAAAATAAGACAATCACATAGCTTAAATTCAAACTTGGCACAATACAAAGCAAATGCTCCTCCACAACTCTTCTTCTCCCATTATCTTCGTGAGTTCTGCGTTAAGGTAATGTAAATGTTAGAGTAAAAAGAAAGGATATAAAACATAACATACTTGTTCCAGCCGATTTTGTCACAAGAGTTTTTCCAAAATTTCGAATAGTAAAGAGTGCAGGGGCGCGTAAATCATACCATTCTTTACGGAGATAAGGATCGATGATCTTCTTCTTTCCTCCTTTCTTCCCCTTACTCATGCGCTTATTCTTTCCAATCGCCATCTTGATAATAAAATAGGTCCAAAAAAGTACTTATACAGAGAAGAGAGAAAGAGAAAATGAAGCGGAACGCTAGGAAGAAAAAAAGGAAGAGTGGGATATAAAAGAATTGAAGCCTTCGCTGACACAGAAAGCTGCGCTACTACGGAGAACTTTAAAAGCCACGAGTAAGAAAAAATAGAAAAAAGAAAGGGAAGTAGACTATATGAAGCAAGAGAGAGCTTTCACAGACATTTGTGAAGAGAAGAAGCGGATGATAGGAATTTGTTCACGGTAGATTCGTGAAACACCGCGCGAAGGGGTTTGCAAAGGGGTGTACACAAAAAGTTTAGAGGGGGAGTTCAGAAGAATAAAACAAGCTTTACTCGCCGTGACTTAGTATGTGGATGACTTGTAAAAGAGCGCAATGACGGAATGATGGGAAAACTAATTGCACAGTGCCCAACCAACAGACGTATTCGCCGCGTTGAAGGTGCCAGTATAATGTGCATAAGTTCGCCGAACGAGGTTTCTGTTACGTAGATCCTAGTTTTAACTTGTTTTTGTGAAATGAAACAGTTACATATTGATGTATTAGTGCCACTTTTCGCAATAAGATTATACAACTTAATTTTTCCTTTTATTCTTTCCTACTTTTTCTGCATTATGATGAGCCTCAGGGTTGTACCCACAGGGATTATCGTTCTGGTAGCTTTGTTTACCATAAGCTGTTGCATGTACCACCCAGTTGGGCTGCAAGCATAGTTGATGAGCTGACATAGGAATAACAGCTTCTTCTAGAATATCGGTCAGTAAGAAAGCAGAAAATAGCAACTACCTTAGGGTTTGTCATTTCCAAAATATTGGACACATGGATATGTAGAAACCAGAGCAAACCAGTGCATTTGGTGTTTTCTTCCACGGTGAATTTATGGGAGATCGTTGCTAAGTTGCCTTTCTCTGATGCATTTCACGGGAGCTGTTCTATAGCCTTGATAGCAAGGCTCTTATTGAGCCATATACATTATAGAACATTAACATGATAGAAAATTGTAAATAGCATTGTGCAGATTTAACATGTATAATATATGAAACCGCATCAGGCTACATCCTTGCACTTAGGTGCGAATAAAGAAAAATCACAAAGCATTTTCTTAGAGGTTTTATTTCATTGTTGGAGTATTCTGCATGGCATTCATATATTTGTTACATCTGAACCAATGAGATAACATCACCTTAGCCAAAAATGCTATCGTTGGTAGCCGAATGTGTTGTCGTCGGCTCTTTTATTCAAGACTATGTTAAGTTTACGAGCACAATTTAAAGCTTAAAATTGTGCTAAGGATAGAATGTGTTTCAAAAGAAGCTTTATCTTTGTAGTGTGCGGTAGGATTTAATTGGCACTAGGAAAGAGAACCATTCGATATGGCTGAGAAAAATCGATTGTATAAAATTTTTTTTACGATACTTAATGTTTCGTTGATATCGAAGGTTGCTGGAGTAAGAGATCTTTCTTAAGAGAATTTTTTCAAACAAGACTTTAACATCTGACTTGTGGTTCTACTTTACATTGAGAACTTATCACAATGGATATGTTTTTATTTTCTGCATTCGATACACATTTTTACTTTCTTCTTTTTATCGGATGCTACGACCAAGCAACTCGACGTTGCTTTCATGATAAATAGTCGATGGAAAATGACTACGAAAACTGATTGCTATTCTACCTGAAATAAAGCATAACGAAATTGACAGTTTCCAGCAACACATCAAACAATAAAGTATAACGCAAACAAAATGAGTACGATGAACGCATTATTTAGTACCATCACAGGAAAATGTTTTGTTGGCTGAATTTCCAATCAGTAGGCACATAGCAATAAAAATTGTTAAATTTGCCACGTACAAATTGTGTGTATTCCTTCTGCTTCGACAGCAGTTTAATAGTAGTTTTCAGCTGCTGCCTACCCTGGTACCAAATGCGTCTCTACGCCAATGAGAAAGAGTTAAGTTTCAGTTGATGCCTTTCCTTTCTATACTGAGCATTTTGATTATTTTACAATTTTTATGGGATTACTCACTCTCATAAGAAATCATGGAAAGACACTACACTTAAGACTTCTAACGGCGAGATTTCGTCATGCAATTTCTATTTTTCTGACTAATTAAAAAGAGTTCGAGAAGCATTTCAACAATCTGCAGGTCACGATTGAACTCTCAAATCACATTAACGCCATCACCCTTTCAGAAGGACCCCTAGAAATGTAGCTTTTAAAATAAAAACTCGAAATATACAGAAGTTAAGGTAAATTTGCTAATTTCCAGTGTATTTTGATAAAACGATATATTTGCTGTATTCATGTAAAAAGTAAGGGTACTTTTTGCAGGTCAATTTGTTTACTTTCCAAACCTCAATCTTGCTTCATAATATTTTCGCAAAATGTGGTTTCCATTAAGATGACGTTTTGTGCAATATATCTTTAGAAAAAGCGAGGAAAAAGTTCACTTCAACATTACGGCGGAGAAAAAAGTCACCACAACATCCAGTTACAATAGCTCTAACGGAAACTTTCACTTCGGATCAGCTTGATCCTTGATAGATTCAAGCACTAGTTTATCATTTTCATGATTACCTTTGTTGCCATGAAACAGACATATGAAAGAAGCCTCGATCAACGAGGCAGAAAGAAAAAAACAAGATGTGCATCTTTACTGCTAGCCAAAAATCAGTTTCCCAACGAATGAGACTTCAGTATCCAGCTTAACATTTAAAATATATTTCTACAAGTGATGCACGAACAGTGTACAAAAGTATCACAAATAATAAAATAAAATTAAGCACTAAAAGAGTGACTGTAGAATACACTAGTCTATAAACTATCGCACTTATTTCCTTAAAAATTGGTAAAAATACAGACGGAAAAATAAGTTGAAAGAGAAGTGAGCAAGTTCCATCTACTATATGATACACTCTGTGAACAACACGGGCGTACCTATAATGGCAACGCAATGCAATCTTCTATATAAAATAAATTCAATTTTCTATTAGATACGCTAAGTGGGAATATGCCTACGAATTACTTTCCCTACTCCACAGTAGTAAAGATAAATTAGTGGTTATATTTCTTGCACATGGAATTATCCGGTAAAATTGTTTTTTTCGCTTAATCTAAGATATTTCAGGCCATAGGGTTCTTCGGACCAAACGACAAAAAGGTAGGTAACATTTCATAAGACTCTAGTAAGTAAAAAGAAAATATCGAAGGAAAGTGGAGTACTTTACGAATTAAAAAATATTACAGAATATCCACATTAAAAGGGAAGGAAGCAAGTTCCTTTCATCCCAAAGCGGTAGTTGGTATATAAAGGGATGCCTAGTGAGCATTTCATTACAAAAAACAAAGAAAATACCCAACTAAACGAGCGCCCTACAAGACAGAATAACTTTAGTATCTTTACAAATCAATGATGAATAGATACAACAAACAAGATAAATTATAGTAATCAAGTATAAAAATGCTTAAAAGTAATCAACATGTAATTGTGAATCCTCGACAGCCGGTTGCAACGGAGAGAGCCCCAGATTTGGAGAATACCCATGGGAAGCAACTTTGAAAACCTGGGATTTCTCTCTTAAAGATTCGTATGGATCTATAAGAGAATCAAAAGAAATGACACAAGAGAAGACTGTAGGTTATTTCATAGTATGCCTACTACAAAAAATTCCACGTCACGGATCCTTATAGAACTTCTACGAGCGTTTCTACAATAAAAAAAATGAGTCAGAGGCATGGTATTGGCTAAGAAAAAAAATATGGCTCTCCTAATTCATTTTAAAAATAGCTTCCCTCATACTAAAAGTTCGATTGACATTATGAACCGAAACAGCAAGAAAAAATGTCCTCTCCAATACAAGTTCAATATCACCGCAATGCAAAAATTTTAAGAAATAGCCACTCAATAACGATACTTCTCTCAAAGGGTCTACAGGGTGTAACTTTACGGTCATGAAATTTCTGGCATTCAAATGTAGAGTCTCCTTTGCGAAAAATGCCTGCTCCACACATAAAGAGGCCCACACAAAGAAATTTCTTATCACCTAGTGGAGATGTAGTCTGAGGAAAGGGCATCTCAGTCAATGGCGGTGTCGCAGTGGGCTTTAAATCATGGAAAGGTAAGCCAATATATCCAAAATTTATGAAATGCTGAACATTTCCTGACTGCACCTTCAGTACTGCATCCTTGTATTTTTCTCCCTTTAATAAATCTTCACGAAGCGTGTTTAAGCTCGAAAGAGTATATTCCTCGCCAGCAGCATCATATTCTTCCAAGGAATCTGTAAAAGCACTTTAATAAGAAAATAAAACGCATGTACTCAGCTCTCTGGATTTCTCTTACAATCCGCCTACGTGCAAAAGTAAAAGAGGGAAGAAAAATTCCGATAAAAGCAAAAAGAGATGTTCATTCAACGCTAATCGTTGCAGGAGGGTAAGAGAATGTTATAAAATCAAGTATGAAACGCATCCAGCAAAAATTAAAACACGATAAAAACGAAATGCCTGCTGCATATACTTTATTGATCTAACAATAGCTTCTAATAAAAGGAATAACTCCAGTAAAAAATTAAACGCTACTACAGTTTATGTTGAAATATGATGAGCAGTTCTTCGACGGTGCAAAGGGCATACATGAAGATAGCCAAACATTCCTTGTATTTCTACGCAGATTTTCAACAAAATTACAAGCACAGCCTAGAGCTAGGAATTAAAAAATCAAAACCCTTGCAGTGTTTCAGATATAAACTATATATCTATGTATATCAGCAGCTTCCTCCTCAAAGAAACTTCCATTGTCATGAATGCGTCTTGAAGAAGGGATGATGACCTATTTTTGGTACAAAATGAGAGAAATTTACAAAAGAGATTCACAACGTACCATAAGCATTTGTAACAAATATGATCTTCTTAACAGCTAAATCTTCCATTTCACCGGTGGCAAGGGTAGAAAAAGCAGAAGAATATGAAGCTAGCCATTTTCTAGCAGCCACGCCTATTCGTCTGGGAATGCTTACAGCTGGTTTAATTATACTAAAACCATATAACAAACCAATGCATAAGAGAGTAACAATATAAAGAAGGATGAGAAACCAAAAGAATCGGAGGATTCGGATGAAAAACGAATACCCTCGGTAAAACCGTATGGATAAATCAGTTCCATATTTACAAACAGGTTCTATAACGGAGTAAAAAGATGCGAAGGAGTGGAGAAAGGCGAGTGAAGCATTTTTCTGAAATCTCAACAGCGACCTTATCGTGCCATTTTCAATATTTTCCGCCCAGACCATAAATCGTGAGAAAATTGAAATAGAAGTAGCACTAAAACTTGTAAAAATGCCTCTTAATTCGGTAATAAAAGATCCAAAATAATTTCCCATCCAAGAGAATGTTACACGGGCAGCATTCGATGCTACAAGCGTAACTTTTTCATAGATCCTCATAGCTTTGTTGCAATCTAATCGCATTACAAATCTGAACCGGTGTGATAGATAATTAGAAACAGAGAGAAAGTAGCTCCAAACCGAGAAAATACTATGAATCCCATTTTTGGTCCATTTTTTAAAAGTGAATACGTGTTCCACCTTACTACTGACTGCGTTCACAGCAGATGCTCCATATTCCTTCACAGTCGTGCCAATCTCTTGAATTTTGTTGGAATAAACATTTTTTAAGCCTTGACTGACTGCGTTCACAGCAGATGCTCCATATTCCTTCACAGCCGTGCCAATCTCTTGAATTTTGTTGGAATCAACATTTCTTAAGCCTTGACTGACTGCGTTCACAGCAGATGCTCCATATTCCTTCACAGTCGTGCCAATCTCTTGAATTTTGTTGGAATCAACATTTTTTAAGCCTTGACTGACTGCGTTCACAGCAGATGCTCCATTTCGCCGCAACGTATCCATTATCCCTTCAATTGTCGGATAGTTTCCTTCTCGAAATGCTTCAGCGGATTCTATTTTCTGCGGTTCCGAAGGCGACGAGAGGGAGGAAGAGGAAATTGTCTCCGGTGAAACAATGACTGGAGCAACTTCGGGAGTGGACTTCATCTCATTAGATTCCATAGGCTTTGCTGAATCAGCAATAGGCAAAGCCTTGGCAGTATATGCATTGAGCGTCAAGACAAGAAATAAAGCTACCCAAGTCCAGAAAAGGAAATGATTCATTGATTTCCTCGAAAGAGAGGAGGATTTTTGGCGGGATAGAAGTGCATCAATGGACAAAGAAGCCGGTACTCGCTTCATAGAAATAAAAGATGAAAAGTGCGAAAATTCTAAGAAAGAGGACGACATTGCGTAGCAAAGTACTGTAGAGGTAACGACTTGAAGATATAGTACGTCTGTTCAAACTATCAAACGTCCAGCCTTATTGATACTTTGTTCCTATAACGGGCACTAAAAATAATTCACAAATAGCAAATAAAAATCGATAAATTTAACCGCTTCTTTCACAAATACTTGAAAGTTACCCCGCTTATTTTTACAAAATGTACAGAGAATGTACAAAGAGGTGAATTATAGTATTTTTCGGGAGTATCACCCCTTGGTGAGGGTAGCAATTAACCAGAAAGTGGCAACATGACCTCCGTTGGTCGACTTTTGTTAAGCAATCACTACTTGCCCGCGTAGGTCACCAAGATATCTTCTTCTCTTATACAAAAGGATTACAACTTACCAGATATTACTAAAACTTGTGGGTCCACGAGTTCCCACAAGTTGGTGATAAGGAAAATTCCCTAGTACGCGGAGACCGCCACTCTGACACTTACAGAGTTTGCGTCAAATCTGGAATATTCAGACAGCGTAGCACAAGATTCTTCTCAAAACCTTGAATAGTTGAGAATGCTTTTAAAAATAAAAAAGACACGAAAGAATAGTAAAAGATTACTGAAGAGTAATAAAAGTACCGCATGTAACGCAAAGGATCAATCGACACTGCATGAGTACAATTCTTATGATATAGCGCAGCTACACATTTTATCACACTACGAATTTCAAGCAAAAAACATTGGAAATATCTACTCAACCTAGGAGCAAAAAGGCAATAGAAGTTCAGCCATAAAAAATCAGAAGAAAGTTGTAAAATGAAAAATTTTTCTGTCTGAACGCCAAAGCGTTATAAAGTTGAGCCGATGCGAGACAGAAAAGTTACCGATGAATTTTGTAAAAAAAAATTTAGAATGGAGGCACGCCGAACAGTGTCTTGTAATGCGTCAATTCACAGTCATTGCTGCTACATCGGTGATTTATCAATTTTCCCGAGGACTGCCCATGCTAAGAAAAATGTATGAGATATCAGAGCTACCTAACTATTTTTTAGTTTTTGGAATTTATTGCCGAGAATACGGAAAAGTAGTCGTGCAGTAAAAATAGGGTACAAATTGTAGTTGTTAGCTGCATGAAGCGGGTAATAAAACTCGTATTACAATGCGTCCTTCTCGCATTCGAAGTATACCTGTGAAATCCTTGTTATTAAGTTCTGACGGTAATAATTGTAGTAATTAACAAAGTGCAATCGCTGAGGTATGCTTTAGCAGAAAAACTTCTGCTTTTTAGAGTTTTTGTTTATTTTGATTCCTTATTATAGTTTTGTGTAAAGTAGAAATTGTATGAAACACCAAACATCTATTAACTTGAATTATAATTTTGTCGTCACGAAATGAACGTAGTCGTTATATTTAGGTGTTTCCATTTTGTGTCATGAATGAGAGTGGTAAATTACCTCTTCTAACACTTAATTTCAATGATCATTTAGATATTCTCAGTTCAATCCTTTGTCACTTAAGTTAGTCGTAACCTAGGCGGTACATTTTGAAAGATAACCTTTCAGTGCGTGCGCCCCCGACTACACTATAAACACTCTTCACACACCCATGTATCAATGGGTAGACTTAAGCAGCACATGGGGAAGTAAAATTGTTCAAGTGATACGCAAGAATCTAGTTAATAGATGATAAAGCCCATAGTCTCCAAAAGAAGCAGATAAATGTACACGGAAAAAACAGAAAGAAGCAAAAATTAAAATCACACTTTTCAAAGCAAAGTTGTTACATAAATGCGTGCAATATCGCAAAATATTTTACATTGCCTTCATAGCGCATAACTGAAAGGTTTTATACAGTTTTAGTCTGTACAAGCTTGCAGTTTGATTCAAACATATTTTGAACATAGGAATACTTATAAAAATATTCGCATGTAATCTGCCCATAATTAGTGTTCAGTTTTGCTAATCCCCATTAGCTATGTTCGAAGGTAGTAGTTGTGCTGCAAGAACAATTGTTTCTATCGTTAGTGTCGACGGATTTTATGACTAATTCCTGCAATGGTATCTTCGTAAAGATTAATTATCGAGAATATAGAATAAATCAAGTAAAATATAAGCCACATTTTAACTATAAGACTATTTCATACTTCAACTGAGAGGTTCCTGGCGAGACCCCCGAATAAGAAAATTATGATCAAACAGACGAAAGCTTCATGAAAAATTATAGTAGGGTTTCCCGTCAGTTTTGTGTAGCGTAGGGGAATGAAAGGATGTAGCATTTTTTTTTCCACCTCCCTTTTATAGAGTATTTCTTTTATGTAGAAGGAGTTATTGTATGAATGTGTTTCGTGTGCTACCTTTACAAGTAAACTACTTCTACCATACACAAGAAGAGAAGAATGTTCCCCCCAAAGATAATAACAATCGACTGACAAAGCAACATTAATTATAAGAACTGCCTCGCAAGGAAATTCACGTAGCAAATAGTATGTGGAGCTGCCGAAGAAATTATGGTTTCAAGTAAATTTTAGGAAAATGGGAAGTTTACAGAAAGAAACATACCAACTCTTAGATAATGCCTCATAATCACTGTCTTCCACATAAGCAATGACGCTTCGCACGAATGTGAAAAGGTGTTGGATGAATGCCTCTCAACTATTGCACGGTTGGCTTGTCATATGCAAATTCATTTTTAGCTATACGTTGAGCCGCGTAGGTGACATAAACAAGATGTGATGAGTTGATAAAATATTTCATAATTTTTGCTTGTAATTACACTTTTTTCTAAATATAGGAAATGCTTGCAAAGAAAAACATTTCAATGACTTGCTCTTTGTATTTTTGTAAAAAAACTATAAATTTGAGATTATGGAAGCAATTTTTATGATTTTGAATGTGCTTATTTAACTGACAAGACAGAATATCCCTCAATTTGTAATGGTTGGAGCAATGGCAATCAAATAAATCGAATGAATATGAAAATGAGAAGCAATTGTGTACGATAAAATTGTGTAACCGTTTCTACCGGGTGATTATGACACCACAAATAACACAGAAACAACAAAAAATGATAACATACAAACAATTTTTAGCTATATTATAGTAATAACTTGTATTTTTCTGCATGCGATATGTCTACATAAGCCATACATTTCCAGAAGCAAAAGTAAATAATACTTGAGCTGATAAAGTTTCAAAATCTTTTGGTATTTTGATTGCTCTGTTTTATAATTGTAACAATTTTTAGTTTACCCAATCATCTTTCCACAGCTTTTGTTTCTAGGTTACAATCTTGATCTTATAAAGTAAAAACTAGTTCCCGAGTAGGGGGGCTATATACATATGAAGAAATTACACACATGCAGCATACAGGCCTGATAACAAATAAATAAAAAACCAATGTGCAGAACTTGATCTTCCTTTGATCCAAATTAAAAACAAAAAATTACATGGCGATCTGTATTGTACCTTTATAAAGCGTTACTCTTCCGCTATTACTTTCTGATTCTAAATTTCCTATATGAATACAAAATGTTGTTTGCAGAGTGTAAACCAATGGTGTGATTTCACTTTTCCAGACACTTTCAGGGTGCCTTTTTTACATCATCTATGATGTTTCTGTGTTTTCGTATCAAGCGATTTCTACGACTAGCTCTTGAGGAAGACAATAATTCATTAATCATCAAATATCCGTATAAATACACAATGGTAATACTCAGTTATTTTTCGACTTGAAGAATTGGAATTCCCAATTCGTCCCCATTATGATACATTTCCCAAAACGGAGCTATGCTAAGAAATGGTCGCTTTATGACGTTACCGCGATATTGCTGCAAGCAAAAGAAAAGTAAATATGAGTCTTTTAATATGACTAAGTATCAACGGGAAAAACAAGACTATTGATCGTAACTGATTCACTGGGGTCTTTTTTTTTGAAATGCAAAATTACACAAATTGCAATTACATTTAAAGCTGTTATGCATAGAAAAACAAATGCATTTTCACATATCATATTAAATCAATTTTCCTTGATACATTCAAGAATTTGTACACTATGCACTTCATTTGTAATTTGTTTGCTTATCCTAATCAAAAAACGCTTCAATATACAAATAAATAATGTGTTAAATAGTTCATTGTTTACTTTTTACAAAAGATAAGCGCCGAAAATTTTATGGAAAAAGCAAAGTTTTCATGTCCAAAGCATGTAAAATATTTGAAGCTAGTGTAATAGACGAATGAGAAGTTTATTTTCTAACCGTTCATTTTAAGGAAATTAGAAGGGAAAAACCTACCAATGGAGCATTTCAATACTCTTTGAAACAATAAATAACCACATATATTACACTAATTGTTCAAAACCTTGATGCTCACAATGCAAAATCATATTGCTAGCTTTTGTTACTCACCACTGCCGAAAAGTGTGGATAAACAAATTTTGCTACCATATCTTTAGAATTCATAACTTGAATTGTTATATATAGAGAACTGACTCCCACGGTTATTTGCACAGTTAAAATATCCCCCGATTTTACTGGCCTTTGCCAGCGAATGTTACTGTTGTGATGGATGTTTCGATAATTCACTATTCTGAAAACGAAATAATACACAAACTGGTTGTGATTCAGTATAATGCGAGGAAAATTAAAAAACAGACTTTTTTCAACCCAGAAACACGTCAAGGAGCAATACACAAATATTTGCAGTTCTCGCTCTTCTTATCCAACTGTAAAAAGATGTTTTCCAGTTACTCACTTCGGCTGTGTTCCACATTCGCCACTGAAAAAGTTTTTTTTTTCCAAATCAAAATAAAGTGTTGATGCTGTGCGAAAAATGATGCAATATATATCAGTAATTTGTTTTTCAATTGTTCCTTTAATTTTGTAAGATGCTCATTTGAAATAGCATTTGACGTACACATTCTTGCCATTTCGGGAACAGCGCAGGCCAAGTGGGGTTCGTGTAGAGCGCGATTCCCCGAAGAAGTATCCATCAAAATACCGATATGTAAAAATCCTTGTACTGTCCTAGCAATTTCGATTGCCCAAACAGCCTCGCTAACCATACGCGGCTGGCCTGCTGTCCATGCCCACGAACTGAGTCCCCCTCGTGGAGGCGCTCTTCTAAGAAGCACTGGAAAGGTGCCGCCGAATGTATTGACGCAAAATTCTTCGTTTGCCTAGGAAGAAGAAAATAATAAAAAAACTTATATTCGAAGTATTGATAACAAAATTCTTTCCTATATTAAAGGAAACTCTTAAGAATTGCGTTCTTTTACTCTACTGATGGAGTAATAAGATTAACATCTACCATACTTTTTAGCAAAAATGAAGAAATAGTTTTACATTCCCTTGTCGCTTGGTAGCGAGCAATAAAGTGACCTAAAACTTAACTCTACAAGTTTTGTTCTATCTATAATAAAAGTACTTTTTACTTAAACTATGATATTTAATTGAAAAGCAGCACCTTCCAGGGTAGGACTCGTGATGCACCTTCTGTGCCGAAAAATTTTTTCAAACACCCTTCAAGGAGAAAAGAATCTAATTTTGGTGAACGGATATCACGTATTTGTTCCGCAGACATTGAAGAAAATCGAATGGCTTTATAAAGTTCCTGGAAAAGAGAATAAAAAGGTACCATGCCATAGAAGTTTACGTTTAGCTCTTTTACCGCATTAGATTGAAATGCCTTTTAGGGAAAAAATTGATAATTAATAGAATTGAAATATACAATGACAGCTCAAAAGCTCATTGTAAAACTTTTTCAAATAGATATTGATGCGCATACAGTTTCTGCTTTCCATTGCTCTTCATCTTTTTCGCCGAACAAACCAAAAAATTCCTCATGCTGATTTATCCACTGAGCAACGCTCTGAAAAATTTGTATTTCATCCAATTGGATATTGTCAAAGCATGTCAAACTATGTATAGCCAAAGGTCCAAGGAGAAGTTGTTTTGATTCTAAGAGCCAAAGAATCAGAGAAATGTTAACACAGGCACATTTTTAGCAACTTGTGTTGATAGACAAAAATTGAAGTTTGAAGATATTCACTCTAAAAGAAAGCAGCAGCTAAAAAATACTGAAGTTGATTTACGCTGCTCTGGCATAAATTTTGATTGATTAATGTGAAAGTGCATATTTAAAAAGTGCTATGCTGCAGGATGATAATGCTTTAAGGCGGTGTAGTAGAAACATTAAAAAAATCCGGTTGTATGTATTGCAGCATAGAAAATATGAAATATACAAGCCACACACATTGAACTCCACTTCAATAGCCTCAAATAATTGTTTATGCTAAATACTTTTAGCCACCAATTTTTCTGACATACCAGCTGAGAAAAATGAGTAACAATTGCTCTAAAAATAATTAAAATTTTGAAAAAAGTACCTGAGAAAAGCGAAAATGCGCAATCAGCCAGCAATCGTACACATTCGTACATGAGATCTAAACGTAAGAGAGCTTCTGCAGCAACCGCCATCTCTACTGTTGAAGCTAGATCATGTGGTTTAGAAAAGGACACTTCTATTGCGCGCATAATACTGTCTAGTTTGAACCTCTCTGCTTCCTTATACATTGCCACAAGTAGCAAAGGATCAGCATTGTCAACATCTTGGCGGAAGCTGCAAAAAAAGTTGCATTCCATATTTTTATACTTGTTTAATGAATTTTTTGCTTTGTCCTAAGCATAGAATTAACACATTACCCGTAGAGGTATCGAATAATACATCGCACCGCTTCTGGGAAATATGTTCTTATTCTGTATATTAAGCGTTCTTCCTGAACATTCTCTAATGGCAATGCATTTAAAATGTATGTCAGTTCACCAGCACTTTTAATGATCTTACAAAGGAGCAAAAAATAAAATAAAAATTTCATATTTATTTTCCTTCGTATCTACTTACAACATAGGGAATACAAAAATTGCAAAAACCTCAACTATTTAAAGCAAACACAAAAATAAATATACATAACTCTACACAAGAGTAAAAAGATGAGCGTGTAATAGTACAACTGTCATTGTGTATTATTGTATTTTGAGCAACAAACCTGAATAGCGAAGTTTTTCGCGAAATGCCATTTCGAGGGCGGATATATCACGTAACCAGTCTTGCGATGATATCTTGAGGAATCCACTGTGAACTGGAATCTTCAGTGTTTTCATTTTTGTCATATCATTCTATACTCAAAAAAGCTTAAAGAAAAGTAGTCTACAATCTGTTTACTCCACCGCCTGAGATTGTATGCATCAAGCTGGTGTTTTTTGCTGCAGGTTACCACGAATGTTTATATTTTTTATGCTCAATGAACTAACCTGCTAAAGATAAATAATTTTTTAGCATACCTCAACTTTTTTTTCTGATGAACTCTCTTTTCCCCATGGGAGGTTTTTTTCAATAGGTTCCAAATATAAATCCATATCTGTCGTGGCCAAGTCTTTGTACACTCTACAATGGGGTTTCAAAACATGGAAAATAAGGCTACAGCAGGTTGATGAATTACAACACATATTATGCTTGGATTACTCACTCATTGGGTGGAACAAGTGCTTCGAATGTTCCAATACGAGCTGTAAGATCTTTATCATCATGCACACTAATGGCTGCTTCTTCGTCTGATTGCTGTTTTTGAATTACTTCAACGGATCTATGTATACGCGATAATACCTCTTTCCGAGTATCTGCACAAAAATCCAATTAATAAAAATAAAATGTCAGATTATGTTCATTAAAGCAACAAAATAAAATAGGAAATGGTAGGAACAATCCAAAATGACATGTTTTCATGAATTAATTATCCAAAGTACATTTAACTCTTTGTGATACCTTCTAAAATTGCATTTAGTTGATATGTAAAAGGCCTGTAATCTTTATCATGTTCTCTTTTTAACTGGAGCCCACTGCGACCATCAAAATGACCTTCATTTACCCATGCCACTAAATTTGAAGCACAAACCGGACCCTGTGAAATATTGTCACGCATTTTCGGTCCTCCAATTTTCAGATCATGGAGTTTTACATGCATTTCAGAAAAACCGTAGCCGCTATGACTTGTACATACTGTTCATTCGTTTCAGCATAGAGTATTGGTACAGTTCTAGAATATCACTCATTAAGCTAATTGCCAATGAAAGTACAAAGTTTGTGATGAAATATAGTTACATATATAATGGATTGCCTTGCCTGTGATAAGCCAAATTTGTCTTCGTAGAACCATTTGTGAAGCGGTTGCTCTAATTTTGACTTCTCTGCTAACACTACTTTTTTTGCAGGATGGAAAAGTAGCGGTAACCTAAGATTAGAAGGAAGTGATTGAGTGTTTCCCTCTAATTCTTCCATTTATCCTGTAACTGTGAAGTTCTGGTAAATTATAGTAGAGCTATAGATAATTAAGCTGCTAAATACACAAAAAAATGCATACGTACGGTAGCAAAATATTCTGCAAGATGATTTTCTGAGTGCAGTAAGAAACTATAAGAGTTTGAATTCATAATAGCATGGATGCTGGACGTATCTTTTATTGTCTCAAGTAAAAAAAGAATAAACTGTCATACTACAAAAAAGTCACTTCTTTGTTAAACTTTCTTTACTATAAAACTTTACAGCATCATCCATCTTTATGCGCGTGCACTACATTTAATACTGTGATTATCCAAAATAAGCGGAAGTATTAGTCCAAACGATAAAAACTTTGCATAAAGCAAGCTTATATTGTAGCAATGGCAGCAACAAAATCATTTTTTGATCAAATGATAACTATCTTAATATGCCGGCCCCATGTGCAGCAAAATAAAAAGCAAACCTTAAATACAAAAAAAATTCTTATTGCAATTCAAATAAAGTAACAATAACAGTTGGCAAATTTAGGGATTTTCTAAAATGATTTTTGTCTAATGCAATTTAAAGCATAGAGCAAACCATATTTATAAATAAAAATAAAAATTTGTGTCTAGCATTTCGCTAAGAAAATAATTTTTGTAAAATTATTGTGATTACAAGAAAATCTATCAAAAATTAATCACCTGCTATTAAAGGTTTGTCTTGTTTCTCATCACCTAGAAAAATGTGATATATGGCGCTTGCACAAGAAAATTTGTCGTGCTGTGTTTATCCCTTTATTTTCTAGTGGTTTAATAGTTTATAGCTCTTTGTTGGACAACTGTAAGTCTAGACTTCAAACACATTGCTGCTCCAAAGTGAACTATGATTTATATCAAGCTATTAAGCAAGGAATTTGTAGCAGGAGCTTTACGTGTAATGTGCTTTATACTAATTTTTAATCATAAATACAACTGCTATTTTTGCATCATGTCAATTGAGGTACCTAATATCTAGACACCTGAAAAAATTTTTTTTCATGTCCTACTTTGTTTTGTCAATTCTTGTCTCTCTAATTATAAAAGCAAGGATAGTATGTAAAAAGACATAGACAAGACATTTTGTAAAGGTAATACAAGAAGAAAAAGAAATGTTTGTGTTAACGAATTTATCCAAAGAAAAGGGGACCACTGCTGTCTTGCTTTTAATGTCTCTTTTAGTTTATAAATTAATACCACTACATCAATATACATTTTGATGGCTTGGGTTTTATTCTATTACATAAAATCCTCCGGGCATACAATGGGCGTGGGTTAACAATCTCTTGACTCTCTCAAAGAACTTAACTAGGCTCTTCAGATTATTCCAATATTTTTCATAATGAAGCATGATTAATTTTTGCTAACCATGAGTTCGTTAATGTTTTAAATTAACAAATGTTTAACATTGTTGGCATTCAATAACACAGCCCCTGCTACTTGTGCACGCTGCTATTTTGTTTCGCCAGTCAGGAGGGACGCTGGTATCTCTGGCTGTGCATAATACTTTACCCCACTACAAATGCTAGAAAAATTGGGCTTTGCAGTGGGAAAATAAGACCTAAGATAATCATTGAGCTAAAAGCTATAAAGAAGGTAGTGATATCTTACAAAAGAAGTTCAAAAAGATAAAAATCGATTTGGAGGAATCGGTCAATAACGTATATAAGCTCTGGTAGAAGAACGGAACATTCTTCGTCCTCGCATTATCTACACGCGCTGCTAACTCTCTTGACAGCAGCCGTAATGTTCCTTTTGTTTCACAATTCTGTACTATTGCGGTCACCCATTTCTCTCTTTAATTGTGTTGTGAGTATTCTGTTGCTCTTAGCACCATTACATAATCCCAGATGGGTTATGTAGCTACATCAGGTAGTCACGATTTAATGAATAGCATATGACTATCAGTTGCTACAAATATATGCTCATGAGTTTTAAGCTGACATCTGATAATTCTTAAATAGGAAAATGATCTAACAAGCTGCGTCGTGGCTAAATATTAAGGAAATCAGTAAGCTAAAACTCTTTTCTGAAAGCAAACAGTCTTTTCTAGCAAGGGGCGAAGAGGGAACGGTAAAACGAGGAAATGGATATACAAGGAAAAGTGAACAATACAGTCGATTACTCAAAATTTGTTACGGAATTCATTTAAATTCCAGAATGAGAATGAATGCTATCATAATAGTAAAGGAACCTTTCATTGCAAGTACAACTTATGTTTTGGTCTTGTTCCGCCAATCCATGTCTATCGGCCTCGCTTAGTTAAATAATCATATATTTTATGCGAAGGGAAAGGACGATGGGTGCTTGTATGAATCAAAAATTATAACTTAATCTTAAACGCATACTTGCAATTTTTTTCTACCCTATCCTTGAGATATTGCTAAGTGTTATTGCTGGCCTAAGTGTCAAGATAGGTTGCTGCATGAATGATAATTAACTTAGTAATGCAACCGGTTACAGGAACTAGTTCTATGCGGTGGTGAAGTAAGTTATACAGTAGGATCAGCTTGCCCATTGAAAATTTTGAAAAATAAAATAGAATAATTTAACTTGTACCCTGGCATCCGCTATCATTGTCACAACGATGAAGTAACAATAGCAAAGCTGAAAAAAAAGGAATTTCAATTTGCAAATATCTCTTCCTTTATTTTTTCTCAGAAAAGCAAAAATTGCTAACATTCTGCCTCATAAACAGAGTTTCCTTGTTTTTTACAGCATTCCCATAGCATGCGTGAATTAATGAGAGCACATGGAAAACAGTTTCTAATAACTTCCGGTAAGTTACTAAAAAATTTCTGACGAAAATGCGTTACAAAAAAAACCACAGAAGTGCATAATGGGATCATAATATGCCGTGATGATATACACTTAAGAATCTGTGATTTTGCAAATGTTATGCATGCTAGTCTGTACCTAATTGATTACAAACTACTGTAAGTTATAAGATGTGCGAAGTAATAAAAGAGTACAATCAATATATCGTGAGCTAGCATTCTGCATTGCAACGACAAGAAACATGCATAAATTGTTTATATGGAGATATTGAGCATGGAAAGGCATCTGAACACACAGCAAAGAATCGGCTAGAATATTGGAAGTGAAATGGTAGCATCATATGTTACTGAAAAGACAAGCAGTTGGGATGAAAAAGCTATTTTGGAGGGATGGCATCAAATGCTTTGCTGCACATTCTTAAGTAGTCCTAGCGCTTAAAATCACATTCGCAAGTACCAGGAAATTTAAAGATGCCGTTCGAAAGTAAATAACGTTTAGAGGAAAAGGGCAGCCAGTGCTTTCTCATATTCCAATTTGGGTAAAGGCCTGCATTTAATTGTACATTTAATCAAAAAATAAAGTAAAGTCAATATTTTGCTACAGCGAATAAAGCAACCAAATAAAGCTGCACTATTTATAAAGCCACACCGATGGATTTTACAATGGACAACTTTCTGGCGTAAGCAGGGGTATCATCAGATCGTTTGATTGATGTAGTTATGTATAACACTTTCATATTGCTGAAACTAAAGTAATTCAAAGAGTGTAAGAATACGGAAAAAAAATAACAAGAACTCCATGTTTTTACTCTGTT